>LNAC01000323.1:1220841-1233132 GCA_002007465.1 Ailurus styani | reverse complement strand
TGTGGGGGTGGTGGTGGTGGTGGTGGTGGGTGGTGGGCGGGGAATCAGAGTCCAGTTCAGGTCATGTGCAAATTGAGATATAGAATACCAGTTGCCACTCATCCTTCCACTTTCCTTAGAGGGAGGAAATGGCTTTGGTTAATTTTAGATTTGCTGGTGCAGATCTGCGGAAGGATGATTCTGGGTGCCATAGTTTGAGGAGAACACTGGCAAAGGAAAATCTGTCCAGAGTGAGGCAAGCAGGATGGAAAGTGACTGGAGATCTTACCATATGAGGAATAATCCAAAGACCTGGGATGCTACAAAAGATTAAGAAAAATATCTCTAAATGTTTGAAGATGGATAAAAGCTAAGCTCTGTATTTAGAAGAGGGATAAAACTCCTGAGGGCTAAAATGGATGGAAGTTGCAAGGAAGCAGAATAAGTCTTAAAAGAAGCCAGCACTTCTCACTGATTAGAATATCTGGAAAAGGAATAGGCTTGGCCTGTGAGCAGATAAGCTTCCTCTCTGGACAGAATCCAGCAGATGTTAGATAATCACTGTACAGGATTTGCAGTGAATCATTAGATTTTAGAATTAAAAAGGAACTTTACAAACCCAACATAGACCTTCTACTGACAGAGGAGCTGGGAGAGTGAAACCCTGTGGTCTTGTCCAATTCCCAGATTCTGCTACTATAAAAGCTCTCAAATCCACCCACTGGCTTGCTCTCCATTTGTGCCATAAAACACATGATGTGCTCACCATATGCCAAACATTGATTAGTTCTTCTCTGCTCAGCCTATGCTTGCATTCTGGGCTTCTGAAAAGTTGGATTGTTTGCCTGCAAAGAGTCAATTATATTTGTTCTCAGACCTGTTTATGCAAGTTTTACTTCCTATTGTAATTACATGACTTAATTAACTGTAAGGTAAACCAATGACGTCTGCATATGGGGAGGGAGTTGTTATTTCTGTGAAATCGGGAAGATTATTTTGGAAAATTGCCATAGGGAAGAGTGAAAAATTGCTGTTGAATTCGATGTGGGAAAGAAAACTCTGAAGACACTGAGAGGAAAGTATAAAAGTCTAGAAGGATTCTGTACTCAAATTGTAGTTCTTCATTTTTTTTTTAAAAATTTTATTTATTTATTTGACACACAGAGAGATCACAAGTAGGCAGAGAGGCAGGCAGAGAGACAGGGAGAGGAGGAAGCAGGCTCCCCGCTGAGCAGAGAGCCCGATGAGGGCCTCGATCCCAGGACGCTGAGATCATGACCTGAGCCGAAAGCAGAGGCTTTAACCCACTGAGCCACCCAGGCGCCCATAGTTCTTCATTTATTTTTAAAACGAATGACATTGAAAATTATACGTCTGTGATGTTGTTCTGGGCTGTTCTGTGTCCCCAACGCTCAACCCCATTTGGAGATCACTGTTTAAAAAATGATTAAGATAAAAATGAAGTAGTGATTGTAGGGCCCTACTCTGACGTCCCCCTAAGACTTAGTGGAAGAGACACCAGGGATGCGTGAACACGGAGGGACCGTGTGAAGACACAGTAAGAGGACAGCCATAGCCATTTGCAAGCCATGAAGAGAGGATGCAGAGGAAAGCACACCTGCTGACACCTTGATCTTGGACTTCCAGCCTCCAGAACTGTGAGGACATCAGTTTCTGTCTCAGCTACCCAGCCTGTGGTGTTTTGTTACGGCAGCCTTAGCAGACTAATACGGTTGTGTTATAGGGCAATTTAGGTGAAGAGACCAGATAGAAGACCCAAACCCACAAGTTTGGTGAGTGGATGTTTTAATTGTTCCACTGAGTGTCTAAAGCGTATGCATCTATTATTTGATATGATTAGCTTACCTAACCTACCATTTTGATTAATTAATTCTGATCAATGAAAAATTAATAAACATTTTGATTAATACAGCAGGCACGGGTTCTTTCCTCCAGACTGGAGACCATCTACAGTGTTTGTGGTCACTCTTATTTGCTCACAAACACTTTGTCAAGGGCTGTGAGGTGCTCTGAAGTCACTGTATCGAGGCATGGCAAGAGAAGTCATGAAGGAGGGAGCAAGTAGATATCGTTCTGGTGTTAAGAAGCTAAGTGATATGAGTTAGACACACAAATAACTCTCCTTCAGGGTCGTGGGGTGGGTCCTAACTGAGGAACACTGGGTCCTGCAGGAGCTCTCAGGAAGGTGGGACTCTTTTAGTGGAGGTAACCAGAGGATGTTTGAATTCACCTATTTACGGCTGAAGGTAGGATCCGAACTAGTAGAAACAAGCAGGAAGTTTACTCTAAGTAGAAAAGCTGGTGTGAAGAAAGGCACAGAGCTCTGAGAGGTCACAGGACACGTTGGGAGGAGAGTCACGCTGCCTGATTGAGGCATGGCGGCAGGCGGCGGGGGGATGGCTGGAGGGAGGGCCAGGCCTTCCTGCTACAACTCTGCCCATCACTTCCAGGGCTGGGTCTGCCCCTCACTGCCTTCTCCCTCCTGCTCCAGTGCCAGGAAGCTCGTTGTGACTGTCTTCACGTGGGATGTGCTTTACCACCTCCCCGCCTAGCATGGCTTACATCTTCCTCTGTGAAAACTCCGCTTGGGCATCTGCTCCTCAGAGAAATTACGTAGTTTCCTGTGGCTCCTCTGAGGCTTGACCACAAACTAAGTGGCTCCAGACAAACCCCAGTTTATCCTCTTACAGTTCTGTGGGTTAGAAGCCTGACACAGTCTCAGTGGGGTCAAATCAAGGTTTTTGTTTTTTTAATTCAAGTAGGCTCCATGCCCAATGTGGGGCCCGAACTCACAGCTCTGAGATCAAGAGTCACACTCTCCACCGACTGAGCCAGCCAGGCACCCCTGCTTTCCCTTCTGGAGGGTCTAGGGAAGAGCCTGTTTCTTGCACTGTCCAGCTTCTAGACACCACCTACAGCCTTTGGCCTACAGCCCCATCCTCCACCTTCACCAGCAGCGACAGCCTGGGTCCTTCTCAGGTCAGGTCACACTGACGTCCCCTTCCGACTCCTCCTTTTCACTTGTAAGGACCCCTGTGATCCCACTGGGTGCACATGCACACGCTCCGGGATCATCCTCTTTGGAGTCAGCAGGTTAGCAAATCTAATGCAATCTGCAGCCTAACCCTTACCCTTTGCCATGTAACCTGATAAATTCACGGATTTGGGGAATCATGTCGTGGACACGTTAGAGGGGCATTATTCTGTCTCTCACAGAAGAGTACCTCACTTTTCCCATCAACATCCCACTGTGCTCATATCTTATCTATGGTGCATCTCAAGCTTTATACTTAGTATTAATGGAACAAATATTTTTTGGAATTTTAAATTCTGCTTAATGGTCAGTTTATTTATCATAGCTTCCATTTACACATAGCTTGTCGAGGGAAGATGCTGTCTCTTTTAATAATCATTTTTATGTCCCCAGTATGTGGCACATGGTGGTTACACTATCAAGGGGGGGGGAGTGAGGTGGGGACAGAGGCATTAAATGCCTTACAAAATGATATGGCATGCATTAAGTAAGGAAAATCTTCGCTGACTTAGTTGCAAAATTTTGAGAAAGGAGATGGCCGAATTCTTGAGATTTACAAGGGGATTCTTTGTGAGCTCCAGGTCCCTGTATCCTGAATTCCTGGAGGATGAAAGGGTGCACAGGGAAGAGCAGACTCAGGAATCGTCTTCAGAGTTCACCTTTTTACCTTTTCTTACTTCTCTCAGCAGGGGAGGAGTGAGAAAGGGGATAAGACATATCCTGATGTTACACAGAGGCTGAGTTCAGCTGGGATTCCTGGGTGAGCCGGGTAAGTCCAGGTGTAGGACTGCACAAACCAACCCGAGTCAACAAGCAGGCGTCAGAAGAACAGCCGCCTCCAGCATGAAACGATAAGGAGGCAACGATCTTGCCTGTGACCCGTGACCCACGCTGGCTCTGGGCCTCTTCCCTCTGCCTGCCTCCTCCCCGTCTACCCAGAGCCTAATCCCGGATCGCTCCCGTGAGTGTTGCTCCCTCGATTAGAAGATCTCTTTAGGGACTAAAAGAACCCCGTGGAGGGGCAAAAGGGGCTGAGTCGTTCTGTGAGATGAGTTTTGAATTATTCTCAGTGTCTTATCTCTCAGAGGCTCCACGGACGGGCTCTGTTCCTCCCCACTCCCAGCCGGCCTGTCCCTGGCGCAGAACCCGCCCCTCCTCCCCTACCAGCATTCATCAGCTGAACCTTAGCCTTGAATAGCTGAGAGCTGGACCCTCCCAAAGGTTCGAAAACGATCCCAGATTGAAGTGTTCAGAAACGATTCATTAGTTTGTTCTCTGTCTGCTCCCACTTTTCTCTGTTCCTGGAACTCATGCTAAACTGCCTCTGCGTCCCCCTCTGTGTACATGGTTTCATGTGAGCTCCGTGTCTGCTAATAGCGATCATTTTCTGAGCTCCCACTCTGGGTCCAAGTAGTGTATACTTATTGGTTCTGCTTCAAAATTCCTACAGATAAATGCCATTCTGCCAATTTTATAGCCAAAGACACTTCCCCCAGGGTGGGTGCCTAGTTGGCAAGCAACAGAACACGACGTCATGGCAGTATGAGTCGAAAGCGAGTCGGAGTTCTCTGCTCATCCCAGCATGTGCAGAGGGGAGGTGAGGGATGAGGGGGTAGGGAGGTGGGTGGTGCCAAGGGAGAGGACAGGATTCAGACGGTAAATGGCAGGTGAACAAGCTGCTGTTATTGATTGCTTTGAAATGAGTTTGTGAGGTCTCCATGTAGGATGTGTTAGAGGCATCCTTGGAAAGTTTGCAAGGATAGCTTGGGTGATATCTGGGATGGATGTCGTTGGATTTGTCAGAATTTCTCCTCCTCCTCCTCCATTTTGGATGACGGGAAAATTTAAAATATTTAGAACCAGTCAGCTGGACTCAGTGTAGGTGATACCCCAGTGGTACACAGTGTGCCAAGCGTGCCGGAGTCCGGGTCCGTCCCAGGGCACCCTTCCCGCCACCAGACCCCAGGGCTGTGTTGACCTTGCATGTAGCCTGCGCGGAGTTTCTTCGCGGATTGTTCAGTCTGGGCCTGGTTGGTCCCCGTGTGCTTGATAAACACTGCCGGGGCTTTGCCCTGCATTCCCCCCACCCCCCCACGTCTCCTTTGATGGGGAACTTGAGTTAGTAGTGGAGGAAGTGGTTTCTCCGTGGAGGGGCTCTTCCGAGGGTACGTGGGCTGCTCCTGCGGTCCTGGGGTCCTGTGCCAACGAAAAGGGAGCGACTATGGATTTCTCTGGCTGTGAACACCTTTCAGCACGGGCTTCTTGACCTTCAAAGAGTGCTCCGGCTTTGATGGCTTTGATTTTGCACGGGAGGGGTGTGGCGTCGGGGGTTTCCTTCTTTCCTTTCAACACCATCCTCATAAAAAGGATGTCTCAGTCCAGATGTTTTATATCTCTTAGGATCCGTGGCCCCAAACACAATCGACAGGAATGAAGTAAATAAAAGGTTGACATCCCTTTTTATAATGTCCTGAAGCAGAAGAAATTCAAGGAAAAAATTAAAACCTTGCAACTGGGAACCAGTAGAAAGCACGTTGTTTACAACCAGAGCTGCTCAGTAGAGTTTGTCCTCCTGTTTACCCTTCCTGTAGGAGACCCAGGGGCCACTGATTACGAAAGAGTTTGGGACACAAACGACGTTGATCGGCATCCAATTCCTGGGAAGATGACAAAAATGGCTTATCAATAAACTTCTCCCACACCAGGGAAACAAATGAAATGCAGATTTGACAAATTAGCCTTGAGATTAGTGCACAGTGGGATCACTTTAGGCATTTAGTTTTGCTTCTTGCCCAGATAAAATCCTACTGAGAGTGACCGCTGCTTTAGTCTTTGCAGGGTGGAATCACATGAGAAATGAACGACATTACAAATTCACAGCCTTTGCTTTTAAAGCAGCAGTTTGAAAAATAAATTTGTGTGTTAAACATTAAGATGAAGTTTAATACCTACTTGTTAGAAACCTTTGAAGAGAGAAAATGGGGTACTTTGTTCTGGAATAGATCACTGGCTTGAAATTTGACGTTACTTTTATCACATTTCCTTTGAAAGATGTTTCCGACTTAACACTTGACCCCTTTGAGAAGATAAAAGTCCTATGTCCTATTGACAAAAATGTGTGTTTGTGTTAAATGAAATACATTCTGTAATCACAAAAATACGGTTCAATGGCTTCAAGATTAGATGGCTTAACACAAATTTCAAGAACGCAGATTGTCTACACTTGTAAACAGGTTTACGAGTACGTCATGTGGATGTAGTACGGATGCTGTGTCTTTATCTAATGAGTCGCATTGTGACTTCTTTGCCTGCTTTCACGCTTGCATAATAAAATATAAACCATCTCGAATGGATGTTCATGTTCTATGCATTTGAGGCCAGGAAACCAGAGGACAAAATCAACGCATTTATATCATCATGTTTTTTATATTTGAATGAAACACGGGAGTTGTTTCATTTGACCGAAACATCCAGGAAGGGATATTTTTTAAAGAAAATATTGATACCTGGTTCTTCTTCCAGGGCGCCTGATGTGAATTGGGGATGTAGCGTGGTACTGGGTCAGGACGTTGGAGAGCATCTCTGGGGATTCTAATGAGGTGGCAAAGCTGAGAACTGGGCTGTTAGAGCTTTAGATGGTATATGCAACCATGTAGTAGTTCTCCAACTCGGGATATCATCCTGGGCACTGAATTATACTTTTATACTGTATTCCTTTTTTAAAGATTTTATTTATTTGACAGAGAGAGAGAGATCACAAGTAGGCCGAGTGGNATTATACTTTTATACTGTATTCCTTTTTTAAAGATTTTATTTATTTGACAGAGAGAGAGAGAGATCACAAGTAGGCCAAGTGGCAGGAGGAAGCAGGCTCCCTGCTGAGCAGAGAGCCAGATGCAGGGCTCAATCCCAGGACCCTGAGATCATGACCTGAGCCGAAGGCAGAGGCTTTAACCCACTGAGCCACTGAGGCACCCTTTATACTGTATTCTAAACCAGGAGTTCTCGAACTTTCGTGTGCAACAGAATCACCTGGAAGGCGTGCTGGGCCCACCCCAGAGTTTCAGTAAGTAAGAGTGGGGCCTGATGACTTACATTCTTAGTAAGTTCCCAGGTGAAACTGATGCAGCTGTTCCTGGGACCACTCTTTGAGAAACAGAGCTAATCACAGAATCACCTGGGGCCTCTTCCCAAACTCTTCCAAACCGAATCCTTCTCCTACCCAGGGGATCCTGATTCAGTAGGAATAGGGTCATTTGCGTCCTGACATTTGCTGGGTGTAGGAAATATGCAAGCGTGTAATTAATCCACATAGCTGATCAAGGGATGGTGTTGTATGCAGGCGAAAATCAAATATTACATCAGTGCTGCTAGGGATTGAATGTTTATGTCCCCCTAAAGCCCTCTCCCCATGTGATGGTATTAGGAGGGGCCTTTGGCAGCCCCTTGGGATTACATGAGGTTATGAGGGTAGGGACCCGGTGATGGGACTGGGGCCCGTGTAGGTTGCCCAGAGGGCCTGCCTCTCCTCTCTGCCAGGTGGGCGTACCATAGTATGAGAAGTCGGCGGTCTGCCGCCCGAAGAGGGCGCTCACAGAAGCCCACCATGCCAGCACCTCGGACCCCCAGCCCCCAGCACTGTGAGCAAGAGATTTCTGTTGTCTCTAAGCCCCCAGTGTACAGTATTCTGTTAAGGCAACCTGAGCTAAGACAAGAGATGGTCCGAGGATCAGTGAGGTACACATTCCTACCATTTTTCTGATTGAAGGCATATATTTGAATATGAACTTCTTAAAACAACAGTATTAAGTCAGGGAAGCTATTGATCGTCAGATGCACATGAGTTTTTAATGAAAGAGCTCGGTCCCGAGGGCAGGGCCTGTGCCTCTTTTCCTCATCTTGCCCACCCCCGACCGAGGGCCTGGGCCCTGCTAGGGCCACGTCCCTTCCCGTCACACAGAACAGGGTTTGCTGACCCTTGTGTCGTTCTGTATAACGTAATAGCTTGCCTTTGCAAAACACATTTTATGAGTAACCTGCGTATATGGTAGTTTAATTCATTCTCAGGTTCAGGACTCGATATTCTTTTCATACGCGAGGAAAGAAGGCTAGCATGTCGGTGCGTGGGGGCGAGGAGCCCGTGTTCCCACCGGTGGGGGTCTGGGACATGAACCCGCTGGCTTTGCCTCTGCCCCATGATCAGTGTCCTCTCTCTGTGCTTGGAGCTGGGAGGAGTCTCTCTTTTTGTAATACTGGCTTATGCAGATCTAGTTGGGAGGATTTCAATTCTGATGACAAGCCCCTTACATCTACGTTTCACATACGATGGTACCAGATTTTTAAAGAATTCATATATATTAGGGAAAATGTGGACCTAGCATATAAAATCCAGGACTTTGCTGATACTATTTTATCAATATGTTATCAATTAGAGCAATATTATTCCTGAGGCTGAAGTAGACATTTATGCTTTTAAAAAGTGATCTATTTTAAAGAACTAAGAAATAATAGTGTAGAGGTGACTCCAATACAACAAAAAATATGTAAATGATAAAGTTTGGGGAGCACTCTTTTGAATGAGAAAGAGTGACGTTTTATGTAGATAACACATTCTCTAATACGAAGAACTTAGAATGTGATGGGTTGTCAAAAATAATTTATGTGTGCATGTGACAATTATTTACCTAGGAAGATCCGGACTCCCCAATATCTTCTTGAATTTCTTGTGTGTGTGTGTGTGTGTGTATGTGTGTGTGTGTGTGTGTGTGATTTCCCCTTCAGTTCTAAAGCTTGTGTTATAAGAAGCTTTATGAAATGGCCCTGATTCATTACGAATCTTTTTCTAAAAGGGATTTCAACGAAAACAAAGCAAGTTTTTTTTTTAAGCAAAGAGGTTTCTTTTATAATCGAGACAATATATTCTTTTAAAGTGGTATTTCTTGACGTTTATAGTGTTGGTGACAAGGTCATAATTTCCGTCGTAATGAGGTGCCGTTTAATAATGCATAACCCCCGACGCGCGTCTTCTCGGGCTGTTGCACGGAAGCCTCCCTCCAAGGCCAGGAGCCTCCGACCGGGTCACGCTCCAACTTTGCGGCGCCCGTGGCCTTTCGTGCATGGGTGTGCCCTGCTCCGAGCTGCTTCAAGCTGCGTTCGACGAAACCAAAATGCTTCGAGCTGAGAATTCTGTGCTCTTCTGCTTTGATTGCGGGGAACGGTGAACTGTGAATAAAGGCACTCCGTGCATTCTTGTGAGTTTTTAATGGTCATAGCCGAGAATGAGTAGGCGGTGATAGGGCTGGGTTTGGATTTTGGAAACGCTCTTGGATTTTTTTTCTAGTTTTTGGAGGAACGCCACATGCAGAAGGATTGCCACTGCTGAGGGCGGCAGAAAGATTTCATCGTGCGCGTCTATGCTGGTCGGAAAGCGATGCGCACACGAAGTGAGAATTGCGTCTTAGGGACAAGGCTTCAGAGGAAGTGAAAGTGAGTCCCTCCAGGGCACCTGCACGGCTCTCTGCGGGTGTGGGTGTGTGTTCCTGCAGCGGTGGTACCCCTGGAGGCTGCCCACTGTGTGTCCCCCACCTCGGGGCTGCAGCCCCAGGTCCCCTGTGGCATAGGTCAATATTCTTTAGAAGCAGAGCCTTCATGGTCTGCGCGTAGGAAAAGCAAAGCTTTCACGTGGATTTAAAAAAGCATGAAAACTTACTGGGGCGCCCGGGTGGCTCAGATGGTCAAGCAACCAATTCTTGGGTGTCACGCGTCATGGGATGGAGCCCCGCGTGGGGCTGGTTCCACACTTAGCACGGAGTCGGCTTGAGATTCTCTCCCTCTGCCTCTCTCCTCACTTGCACACGTGCGTGCTCTCTCTTTCCCTCTCTTTAAAATAAATAAATCATGGGCGCCTGGGTGGCTCAGTAGGTTAAAGCCTCTGCCTTCGGCTCAGGTCATGATCTCGGGGTCCTGGGATCGAGCCCTGCATCGGGCTCTCTGCTCAGCGGGGAGCCTGTTNGCGCCTGGGTGGCTCAGTAGGTTAAAGCCTCTGCCTTCGGCTCAGGTCATGATCTCGGGGTCTTGGGATCGAGCCCTGCATCGGGCTCTCTGCTCAGCGGGGAGCCTGTTTCCCCTCTCTCTCTCTGCCTGCCTCTCTGCCTACTTGTGATCTCTCTCTGTCAAATAAATAAAATATTTAAAACACACACACACACACAAATAAATCTTAAAAGAAAAAGGGCCTTAAAACTTACCACTGAGTTTGTATGGATAAAAACCACTGAGATATTCCTAACTCGTGTTAAGCAGAGGCATGAGGTATAGAAAGCTTGAATGGGAAGTATCCACCCCCATACTGGGCATACTGTAGAGTTCAAACCCATATGTATAAAATAAAGGAGCAAAAGTCATCAGCACAGAATATGGTGGAACAGTATTATGTGGGGAAGTTGTGGCAAACTAGCCGTGGTAGAGGGTCGCCTCCCCCCACCATGGGAAAGGAAGGCATGACCAGAGCCCCCGGAGCTTGCACCCCGACCTGAGACTAAAACTCCTTTCGTGTGTTTCCCTGTGGGTTTGTTAAATTGCTCCAGTCTACCGCCATGCAGTCTTTCATATTTGTCGAATGCTCCTAGCATTAAGGGGTTAAATATAACTTTTGCGATCATCACTTTGTGTTTCTTATGTCTTTAGCTGGATAGATAGCTTAGCCCTTGGAGTCATTTCTTTGTGTGTTTTTATGGACTTCGTCTTGTCTCCAAGGGGGAGTGCCTTACCAGGGAGGGCAGAGGGGGTCTAGCTTGGAGCCGCCCTGCCTTCCCACCCTTCCTCCATGGGCTCGGCTTCGCGGGGCTGCCCTGGGGCTTTTCTGACGGTTAACTTGAAGGCGCACAGCTGCCCAATCTCCTTTGATGTTTGCTCCTTCACATGGTGATTCCCCTCCTAATTTCTGTTTTGAGAAATTGAGCAAGATTTGCCCCTAAAGCAGCATTGTCTAACATGATTTATATTGGGGATAATGTAGCAACTATCTGGAAATAACCTCGGGTTTTCTTAATTAAATTAGTCACAAACTTCCAGGGAATAACCCAAAGGTCATTATTTTCACTGCTGTCCTAAAGAACCTATATGTAAGGCAAAACGAGTTGATTCCCTTATTTGGGGTGTAAGTTAATTTGATTTCCACACCGCTGTGGATAGCGGTATAAAAGGAAGGCGGGTGTTTGTTTTTCATATTCTGTGAATTTCTATTCTTAGCCTGGATGGTATGCCTAAGCACTTTAAGAAAAGTTGGCACACGGTGCCGAAAGCAATGAATCGCTGCGGAGCTGATTTTTGACGCTGGCTTTAGCACCTTTGACCTTAACACTAACTTTATTTACTCCTTTATTCTGTCTGTTAAACGTTATTATATATCATACAGGAATATTAGGCTTTTCTGGAGGAGTTATTCTTTGGGATCACTGAACCTGTAGAGTGCTGTCACGTAAGTATTTGCATTTATCATGAATATGGTTTTAAGCCTTTGCCCAAGGAACAAACGTAAACATCTATTTAAGTGTTCCTCCTAGACAGTCTGGGGAAAAAGGTCTCTATTTCAAATTGTGGAGCAGAAAACGTGGTCCGACATCCTGATGGTTTCTAGTTTGCAACGTGCAGATTTGAATCCACTCTGCAAACCCTTCTAGTCGGAGCTGGGCCTGGGTGTTCTTCAGCTGATAGCAAGGCGATCTTCACGTTCCTCCTCACCAGAACCAGGCTGCTCATTTTTTCCCCAAGTGAGTTCGCCTGGTACAGGGTCTTCTCCAAGGGCAAGCCAGGGAAGGTCATGAAGGAATGTGGTTCAGTGGAGGCCTGGACTTGAGAAGATCAACAAGGGAAATCTGTGCCCCATTAGCTCTCCCCAAACTCCATGTTTTCTTAGGCTGCTCTGGTCATTCCCACCCACCTTGACCGCTGCAGTCAGGAATGCTCACTTGCCGGGTCCGGATCTGGTACAGCGAGACAGGAAGGTCTCCCTGGAACATTTTCGTGTATTCCCACCTGTCTGTGTAATAAAATGCCAAGGGGCCTGAAAATACTTCTGTAGTACTGGGTTCTTTTATTTCCACTTGCACTGCTATCAGGTTTAAGGAGTTCTTGCAGATAATTCTAAGAAATCGCGTGAATACCAGAGAACGATTGCTGTGATGGGCCTTCGTCTCTGGGGTAACACTTTCGTAGGGTGGGTGAACTTGTCTCTCGGGAGACCAGATGGCCGGATG
>LNAC01000323.1:1195240-1208323 GCA_002007465.1 Ailurus styani | reverse complement strand
GGTGGGGGGTGGGCTGCATTTCTTTAATAGGACCAGAGGCACATCCGATGTGGGAAGGACCATGAGGAACCATCTGGAGAGCATGGCCCCTTCCAAGGAGAAACCCCAGATCGAGAAGTTCCCCAAGCGCGAGTTGAAGGGGAGCTTCGAAGACGAGGTGTTATTCTTGCTTCTAAGTTGCGCCGCGTATTAGTAGAGCAATGCCTTTGGAGTCCCAGCAATTCCAAGCAATTCTCTTAGGCTTCATGTGTTTTCCCAGTGACAGGAAAATATTCACATCCACATCCAAACTCCCAGATTGAATCCAGAAAAGCTGGAGGGAAGCGCTCCGCGTAGGTGCCCCGCCCCTGAGCGAAGTTGCCAAAAATCTCTTTAGCACTTGAAAGGCAACATTTTCATATCGGTGGAGGCAAGAGTCTTGTTCCCCTCCATTCCCCTGGGTCTCCATGACCCACAAACAGCGGTCCCTGAAATTGTGGGGGCCCCACATTAACACCAGGGCAAGCCGGGGTCCCCGGCCCAGCCCAGCCCACCCCAGAGTTCTGGACGAGTGCACTCAGTTTAGCCCAAGGAGACCAAGAAGTGGGATGTTCCAGAGGCAAGAACACAATCCCAGCTCCCCGATGGTCATCGAGGTTGTAGGTGACCATGTGCCCCGGTGACAGCCAAGGATCTGCTTCTGTTCCAAAGTCAGCCATCCCCAGGCTGACCGGCTGCCTCTGAGGGGGGCTGGCTTTAGGGCTCTGACCTGCGGGGTGACCGTGAGCCTGCCTCTTGCCCAGGGGCTGTGAACGGAGACCCACTGAGAGGGACCCAGGGTTTTTTTTTCTGAGATCTAAGAAACACACAGAGAGGCTCAGCTTCCATATGTTGTTACCTGGCCGTGGGATTGTTTTTCTTCGGAAACAGTTTTTTAACATTTCTGTGCGTGTGTGTTTTTTTTAAAGATTTATTTATTTATTCATTTGACACACAGAGAGAGATCACAAGGAGGCAGAGAGGCAGGCAGAGAGAGAGGAGGAAGCAGGCTCCCCGCTGAGCAGAGAGCCCGATGTGGGCCTCGATCCCAGGACGCTGAGATCACGACCTGAGCCGAAAGCAGAGGCCTTAACCCACTGAGCCCCCCAGGCGCCCCGTTTCCGTGTGTTTCGATGACCTACTGTTGCCCATCCGTCTGTGTCGAGGTGTGGCGGCTGGAAGCAGGGCTCCCGTGCTGCTCCCCTTGCTGGCCGCTGGCCCGAGCTGGAAGGTCCAAGCAGGCCTCGCTCTCAGGTCTGGCTCCTCGGTGCCCCTTTCTCTCCATACGGCCACTTGGAGCTTCTCACCACTGGCTGATCTGGGAGTGGTCAGCCTTCTTGCGTGGAGACTGGCTTCTACGAAGCAGGCTGAAGAAAGCTGAAAGGCGAGGCTTGGCCCAGGCACAAGATCCCTTTTGCTACAGTTTCTTGCCCAAAGCACTGTACAAGACCGCTTGAAATACAAGGGGAGGGGAAAAGGTCTTCCTCCTGGACGTGAGAGGCAACACGTGCTCCCAGAGAAGCCCAGGGTGGACGGCGGCCAGCCCCCCAGTCTAGGCTGTTTTGTTTTAACAGCCCCCACGGACGAAGACACGACACACTGTATTTACTCCAGAAGAAGCTTCACCCCCCGTGGTATCCTGAGCACATCCTACTCTTTGCAAAGGACCGAGACTATCAAACCCTTCTGCTTCCTTAGCAGGTAATGGCTCTTCATGGCCAACACCTGTTTAGGGGGGCCCCACCGCTTGCAAGGATTTTGGGGGGAGAGGACAAAACCTGCAAACACTGCTGGCCAGAGGGAGGTCGTGCTCTACTTGGGAATGCATGAGGACCAAGGTTTAACAAACACCATGAGCTGGCTTTGAAAGGAAGAGGCAGAAGCATACGAAGGGAGGAAAAAAGGATGAAGCTACTCGGAGATAAATCGAACCAGGAAAGCTGATGAGGATGTTGACATCCTTCTCTTATAGGTAGTAGGGAAAGGTCTTTCTAAGAGACAGAATTGAACAGAACGAGGAGCTGGGACCCCTTGCCTTAAAGGTTGGAAGGACAAGTGTTGTGGATTCAGGCACTCGTCCTTGTAGGCAGCAAATGGCATGGAGTGCGTTCGGGGCCGGTATGGCTCTTGGCAGCGGAGACGCAGAGAGAGTAGTACGCGATGGAGAAGATGGTCGGTTCCTGGAGAGGTTGCCTTTGACGTGTGGGGGGAGGGCCTGTTTCTTCCGTGTCATGGACCTGGCTCGCTCAATGGAAAAGTCCATATGCTTCCTCTTGATCCTCCTTCCCTGCGTTGTGACAGCACGCCTCCCCCAGGGGCCCCTCTCATCCCTGGGGCGCACTTGTCACCAGCTCCTTCCAGCTGAAACGCATGGGACCTGTCAGCAGGTAATGACTCCGGTGTTCCTGGAGGGTGAGGGCGTGTGGTGGGCTTTGTTTTTGTTTGGAAGACCAGCGCCCGTCTGGTCGCCATATGGAGCCCCCCCCGCCCCGGCTTCCTGTAAACCGCCGTCATGACCAGGCAGGGCCCTTAGTATCATTCTAGCTTTTCGTAGACGGGCCAATCTGAAATCGAGATATGTTTTGTTCATCATGTTAAGAGACGGGACCCTCAAGTCAGGTTAATCTATTATTCCGTTTTCCTGCCTCTCATACATACACTCGGGGAGAGTCTTTTCTGCCTGAACCTTTCAACATCTCGGCCTATCCCTGGGGCCCTACTTTGGGGGTAGGACTCGGTTCCTTTCACCCCTTCTATCCATCATTCTTGCTCCTTATGCAAACACAGTTTTGTCATTGTTCTAAAAATAGGTGCTTCCAAGGAGGCTGGTAACCAGTTTATCTTGTCCTTCTCTGTAGCTGTTTTTACTTGGAGCGGCAATAACAGGCTGTGCGCACCATTTTTCAGTGCAGTAATATGGTCCTCTCGTGGATATAAACAACTCACCCTTTGGCCTTGTAGTTTACTCACTGGGGAGCATGATTATTTTTTTTATTGCCTTGTAAAGTAGCTTGCCTGTCACATTATAGCTTAATTGGGAACACAAAATAATAAATAATTTAAAATAGGAATATTGCTGTCTGTACAGGGATGCGAGTAAAACACGGCCCAGATTAGGTCCCTCTGGTATCGCTCCAAGGTTCTAGAACACTCATGCTTTAAATAAAATTTGCACCAAGAATGCCTTTGAATTTTCCCTGAAGTCGTGCCTGCCACATTCCCCAAGAACAGTGGATCACGTGGTTTTGTCTTCTCATCTGCAGACGGAGAATTTCTCGTTATCAAATGTATCCGATGGAAAGGCTCTGGTACCTCCGGAGCCTCATGGTCGCGTCTCCGGATGGGTCATGCTAACGGCACCGGCCTCACAGGTTCACCGCAGGCCGTGCACGAGACCATCACGCAGCCTTGGCAGAGTAAGGACTGAACAACCATCAGGAATACAGTCAAGTGCTTTCTTTTAAAGTAGATCTTTTGATGCAAAAGAGCCAATGCCCTTCTCTGAAAAAATGACGTTGGCCGTTTAAAGGGCTGACCTCTGGGGGAAGGAGGGCAGCGTCTGGGGTGAGACGGGCCCCCTTTCCTTGTTCCCCATGATGGTTAGTTTGGGGTGTCCATGAGGCTGGGCTGTGGTGCCCGGTTGTCTGGTCAAACGCTAGTCTAGGTGTTGCCAGGAACATATTTTTCAGATGTGATTAACACGTATGATCAGTTGATTTTTTTTAAACTTTTTTAATATTTTATTTATTTATTTAACACAGAGAGAGACACAGCAAGAGAGGGAACACAAGCAGGGGGAGTGGGAGAGGGAGAAGCAGACTCCCCACTGAGCAGGGAGGCCGATGTGGGGCTCGATCCCAGGCCCCCGGGATCATGACCCGAGCCGAAGGCACATGCTTAACAACTGAGCCCCCCAGGTGCCCCTACAATCAATTGGCTTTAAGTAAAGCAATTACTCCCGTCATCTGAGCTGCACCCCATCCCCTGGAGGCCTTCGGAGCCAACACCGTGGTTTCCAGGGGAAGGAGTTTTGCTTCAAGCCCACAGCGCAGAGAACCTGCCCGAACTTCCAACGGGCCAGCCGGGCCTACAGACGTGCCGCCTCGCCAGCCTCGTGATCCCACGAGCCGATTCTTTAAAATCACTGTCTCTCTCTAGATCTGTGTCCTGTTGGTCCTGTTTTTCTGGAAACCCTGACTAATATACCATGTTCTTGTGCTATTTGAATTTATTTTTAACCATAGCCATGTATTCTTTTCATCAAAGACGACGCTGGATTTCAGAGTGCAGATGGGCGTGGGGCGACTCCTGGACACTGTTTCCTTCAGCACCTACGCCTTATGGGAGAGGGGACTGCCCGCCGCGGATTGGCTCCGGAGTCCCCGGGGGTGCAACGGTCGGGGCGGGTCGGCCGGCGGCTTCTGGCTGGGCAGGTGCTAACTCGACGCCAGTCCTCAAGCTGCGGTTGGCTTCCCTAGAGGATCGGCGGTCAAAATGTAAAATGCTGCTTGGTGAGAATTTGGGACCTGTTTGGAGTCAGCAGGAAGTCACTGAGGTTGCTCTAGTGGCATATGTGACCTGGTCTAGAGAAGCACTTCATCTTTGCAAGTGTGGGGACAGTTTGGGGCACAACCAACGACTATTTATTTCTAAGGAGCAGAGAACGGGGAAATCTAGCCATTTGACTGTATAACACCATTTCTTCTGAGCCTCCATCCCTTCCTGAAAATCGGGACGTTGGAAGTAATGATCTTTAAGCCTCATGGTCTAGTGCCACCGAGTGACAAGCTTCTGGGGCTGCTCTGGTGCCTGGCCACCTCTCCCACGTGCTCTCTGCAGCCAAGGACACCCCCTTTCCCTGGGAACACACTCCCCTGGCCCGTTGCGCCGGCGGTCGTTCCAGCCTGGACCCTAGATGGTGCGAGCTGGAGCCGGTGAGAAGGCTGGAGACCAGGTGGGAAACCAGGAACAGATCTGAGGCTGGGGCCCCAGGAAAATGGCAAGAGAGTGGGTGGACACGGCAAAGCAGCGATTAGGAGCAGAGCTGCGTGCGGGAGGAGCAAGGATTCTCGTGCTTCGAATGCTGACGTTGCCCCCGGTTTGTAGCCTCCGTGCCCCGCTGTGGGAAGTCAGTGGCAAGGCATTCAGGCCTCGTGAGTGGCTGTTTGGTGCTGGGCGCGCTGCGTGGGTTCTCTTGTTTCATCTCTGCACCAAACTAGGAGGCTGGCGTTATTTTCTGAATTTTTATAAGCGATGGTACTGAGGCTCAGATCATGAAATAGCTTTCCTTGGGTCATTCAACTGGTAAAGGGTGGCACTAAGATTCTGGCTTTGGGTCTTCTGACCCCAAATGCACAGACGATCCGTCATATGTCTGTGTTTTGAATGACTGAATCAAGAATGAGGGAATAAATGAATGCATATTTGACTGGCTTGTTGGATATCTTACAGCAATAAATTACCCCAGCCTTTGCATAATGCATTGAAAAATAATTTTCAGAACTCTACTTGGAAGGATGGGCAGGGGTGCTTAACCATGGTGGGACTTGGCTCTGCAGACTCTCTGAGGGCAGGAAGAGCAAAGAATCAATTCTGTCCTTTTTTAGCTAAGGATTGGGCCAAGTAGGGCTTAAGGAGCTGAACACGGGGAGGGAAGCTGGTAGCTGGAGAGGCCTCACCGAGCCGCCCGCACATAAACGCTGACTGCCCTAAGTTCTTGGTCATTTTCCACCCTGGGATTTGGTGGCAAACGTCTCCCCTTTCAGCATCGAGCTGCCGCGCGGCGTGGATGGGGTAAGTCGCGTCAATTTCATCATTGGCTTCCTCTCACGGTTAGTCACGCATGCTGGTTTTTATGGATCGTGTTTGAAGAAAGAATTCACGACCACAGGGCCTGACTCAGAAAGTGGTCCAGGTTTCCCCCTGCTCATACTCACACTCCCCTTCTACTGAGAAAGGCCCTCTCTGAGACGTAGCACCCAGGATGGATGTTTTCTCCAACATCATTGCGAAGTTACACACTTTGCCTAAAAGCACAGAGAAGGGGGAGAGGAGAGTTGGGGGTCCTCCATGCCAGCCCTGGTGTCGGCAGGGACAGTCTTAGCAAATCGTGGCATCGAATCTCACCGAGACAAGGGCTCCGATGGCTACGGAGCCTCAGTTGGGTGCGTTGGCAGAAGGGCCGGGAGCCCAGCTGCCACACAGGGAGCCTGTGTCCCCGAGTCAGTGAGGACCGGTGTCCCAGCAGGCGAGGGGACGCGCGCTGGAAGGGGAGCCCTTCAAATGGGTGGTGAACCTGACCACAGACGCTCAGGGTGCCGTCCCTCACAGCAAAGAGGTTAATGCCAACGGGTGTCTTCTGCCCCGATTTGGGTCATTCTATTTTTTAGTTCTCTCTCAATTATCTGCAGAGGTTCAACGAGACACATCATCACCCACTTCCTGTCTTACCTAGAAAGCCTCCAGGTGCAGCCCGGCCCCGCGGGGAGGAGAAAATCTCGGGGTGCTCTCCGAACGTGACCTCTGCCTTTTTCTATCCTAGCCCACAATCACCTTGACCTTTTCACCTGATGGCATTTGCTTGACTTCTCAGTGAAGAAGGCAGCTTTGGTCTCCTTCATTCCCCCGGATGGGACCGGTTGGGGTTCCTGAGGAGAAGGAGACAGGCAACTCTGAGGTCAAGTGTGAGGGGAGAGGCCTGAGTCCCAGGTCCAGGGACCTCTTGGTTGGGACCCAGTTTTGCGTCTGGGGGAACGTTTCCAACATCCCTGGCCTCTGCCCACGAGACTTCCTGAGCAGGCCCTCCCTCACTGTGACAACCCAAAAGCGTCTCCAGATATCACCAAATGTCCCCCGGGGTCAACATCGGCCCCACTGAGAACCATTGCTCTTGACCTGTCCTTTGCTCCTTCACGAAGTTAGTGTCCAAAGCGACGGCACCCGTCCAGACCACTTATAACTCGGCAGGGAAAGTACTTGCAAATGGAAACTATGCCAGACCTGGGGGGCTGTAGGCCCTCTGGGGGGGCGCGGGGTTCCCTGGGCAGCCTCCCCAGAAGGGCCACCCCAGATCCGCCGGGAAGGACTCTCAGAGGTGGGGCCCAGGGACACCCACGTCAGGACCTCCGTACAGCCTTGAATGGCACCTGGAGGGTGGCCCACAGGCTCGGTTTGCTGGGCCGGGGCCCTGGAACAGGGCAAACGGGGACGGTTGCTTACAGTGGGCTTCTCGGTCAGGCTGCCCTTCCAAACGGCTTGGGCCGTGTGGTGGTCACTTTGAGTTTGGGACACAGATGCTCCCCCAGTTGTCAGCAGGAGAGGAGGGGGCTTCTCGCGGAAACTTCAAGACCTGCCAGCACCCTACGTTCCTTGCTGTGACTGCTCCTCGCCTTGGGAAATTGGAGTTGCTAAGAGGTGAGATTAGTGAGCAAATCGGTGATCCACAACCTAGGGGGTGTTGGTGGGGCAGGGACCTGGTCCCGAGCTCGTGCTGAGACCCGGGGGGCTTTCCATGGGGCCCCACCCTGCATGGGAGCCCGTGGTGGGACGGGTGGTCAATGCCAAGGGCGTGTGGCTCACGGCGTGGTCAAAGCTGGAATGTGCTCTGCCCACAACTGGAGGGGAGGAAGCGAGTCTCCACCGTCCTGGGTCTTGTTCAAACCGTGGTCGTGGCTGCCCCTCGGGGCTTGTGCCGGCTGGAAGCGCATCCGGTCTGGGGAACTGCGCCGTCCCCTGCATGGGGCTCGCACCGAACATCATCCCTGGAGCGGGGCCCACGTCCAGTCCCCGGGCCATCACTGATGCTTCTATCTTCCCTCCCCTGTTGGCGCCTTTTGTTTGTTTGCTTTCAACATAAGCTTCTTTAGATTCCTTAAGTTTTAAAGGAAAAAGTGTTCTCTTTTTTGAAGGAGAAACGATTGATTTTTTTCCCCCCCTTAAATTATGTAGATGGAGATATGTCTGCACTTGGTTAGTATCATGTCTACCAAGATGTCATTACTTATAGAAGAGCCTGGGATTTTCAAGAATAGTAACATGGTAATTTGTCTTTCAAATACTGTTTTACTTATAGCAGCAATAACAGGAAATGTGTACTATTTTTCAGTGTTATAATCTGATTCACCCTTTGATATAAACAGCTTTATCTCATCTCATTGTTTATATCACATTCCTATTCCTCTGGAAAGAACAATATTTTTCCCCTGAAAAGTAATATATTCTTGTCTAAGGATGGCTTAAATAAGTAACAGATGGTCTTTTGTGTGTGCGTGTGTCCCCTACTCCCACTCATTCTCAGCATTTGATCAGATATTAAAATCCGTATTTTATGAAACATTGCATGGGCCTGAAGTTATAGGTGTGTTTCCAACTCGGCTTCTGTTATTTATGGGATAGCAGTGCTGCTTGGATAGTTTTAGGATACAGGCAACTGAATACATTTATTTGTGCTTGTCAAATGGAATGTGCTTGAACGAATCTGTTTTCTGGTTTCTAGTTACCCAGGATCACCTGCGGAAAGACGACTAGAACATTCAGTAGGTGGAGATCACTGGACACCGGGCCCTCGCCCGGTGACTTCTCTACAATTCCGTGCTAATGTTCAAATAGGTTCTGGTACCAGGACCGAATTATTCTTGTCAACATGAAGTTTTACTCCTTGGCTCGGTGCAGAGGAAAGACATGACATTCGAAGCCAGGAGATACCTCCTCGCTTGTCCGTGTGTTCAGGAACGGGACAGGGCCGCTGGAAGCCTGGGTTTCTATCCTCGGTGTGGATAGCTTTCCTACCGCAAGGGGTATTGTGATTGTAATGTGAGCTGCAGATGCTTTAAAAAGCCAGAAGCACTTTTGGGGCTCAGCAGTCCGCTGAGCGTCAGACTCTTGGTTTTGGCTCAGGTTGTGATCTCAGGGTCCTGGGATGGAGCCCCACATCGGGACTCCGTGCTCGGTGGGGCGTCTGCTTGTGATTTTCTCTGTCCCTCTGCCTCTGCCCCTCCTGCTCATGCTCGCTTTCTCTAAAATAAATAAATCTTAAAAAAAAAAAGTAAAAAACATGTTAGGTCCAAAATATCATTTCTTAGATAGGTCCAAAATATCATTTCTTAGATATTCAAATCAAGCGATTGACTCTATATAGTGCATGTACACTCTTATCTCTAATCCTGGGGTTGATAGGTTAGCTCTACTGTTAAATGACCTTCTTTCAAAAGATACCTTTTCTTTTTTTTTTTTTTTAAAGGTTTTATTTATTTATTTGAGAGAGCGAGAGAGTTAGAGAGAGCATGAGAGGGGAGAAGGTCAGAGGGAGAAGCAGACTCCCCATGGAGCTGGGAGCCCGATGTGGGACTCGATCCTGGGACTCCGGGATCATGACCTGAGCCGAAGGCAGTCACCCAACCAACTGAGCCACCCAGGCGCCCAAAAGATATCTTTTCTTTGCAATGAGAGCTTTGAGGAAGGAAACACACACGCGTGTAAGGTGACTTCTAGAAGGTGTCTCCCTCGAGCAGGGATTGGGGAAAGTTCATGGCTGCACGTGGAGTCCACAATCCTTGAGCCTCGTAGGTACTTAAATGTATATTGAACAAAAGTATGACTATTGTGGTAGATAAGTCATGCTAAGTTCNGATAGGTTAGCTCTACTGTTAAATGACCTTCTTTCAAAAGATGCCTTTTCTTTTTTTTTTTTAAAGGTTTTATTTATTTATTTGAGAGAGAGAGAGAGAGTTAGAGAGAGCATGAGAGGGGAGAAGGTCAGAGGGAGAAGCAGACTCCCCATGGAGCTGGGAGCCCGATGTGGGACTCGATCCTGGGACTCCGGGATCATGACCTGAGCCGAAGGCAGTCACCCAACCAACTGAGCCACCCAGGCGCCCAAAAGATATCTTTTCTTTGCAATGAGAGCTTTGAGGAAGGAAACACACACGCGTGTAAGGTGACTTCTAGAAGGTGTCTCCCTCGAGCAGGGATTGGGGAAAGTTCATGGCTGCACGTGGAGTCCACAATCCTTGAGCCTCGTAGGTACTTAAATGTATATTGAACAAAAGTATGACTATTGTGGTAGATAAGTCATGCTAAGTTCTTTATAAAAATCCTTGACCTTTGAAAGTGATGCAGTTTTGTGCTCTCCAGTGGCTCATTTTTTTCATCATTGCCCTTCTCTTTCCTCCTCACTAGCTAGAAAGTTGACGTATGAGCCCTCTTGTTGACATCTTTTCTTTGTCTTCTTGTTTTTGTGGTCTGAAAAGCACATTTTTTCCCCTGTCATTACAAAGTTTGCTCATGATTGGTGACAGGAGAAATAAAGACATACAAAAAGGAAATAGCCACCCATCATCCCACACACATCACAGGACCGATCTCCAACCTATATTGGTAGTTTATAGAAAAACCAAATCACATAACAATATTTATATGATAACAATTTCATAAGGAAAATACGTGTGTTGTATATGTATTACGATGACTGTGTGTCTATACCGGTGTATCTATGGACACGAATGACCCATAAAGACAGGAAGGCTGATTTAAATGCACAGATTATGTCTGGAGAGAAGGTGGACAGGAGAAATTCTGAGAGAGAATTCCTTGTAGGCAGCAATGTTTGGGAGCACTTTCATGGAAAAGGTTGGATTTGGGCTGAGCTTGAAGGTCAGGTACAGTTTGATAAAGAGGAAGGTCGGGAAGCGGATTCCTGGTGAGGTGCCCCCTGTGGACAAAGGTGTGGCACGAGGCGTCAGTGCGTTGGGTGAGGGCATATGAGAAGTCTGACCGGTCACTATGCTGGAGACAGGGAAGCAGGACCAGGGAGACTGGGGAGGGATGTGATTGCCAACCGGGGGCATTGGAAGCTTAGAAGCGGGTGATCAGAATGGAAAATGAGCACCGTGTGAAGCCCAGTCAGGTGGTATCAAAGTAGAAAGAGCTGGAACAGGGAGACGGTGACTTGCCTTGGAAGGACTGGGAAGACCCAGGTCTGCACTGACCCATCTCTGCAGGACAAGGATGCCACTGGAAGGAAATGGAAAGGCGAAGAGGAAGAGGTTTCGAAAAGTCCCTTGGTGCCTGCCCCAGAAGAAGCAGTCAGCCGTACCCAAGAAGGATCTAAGGTGACAGCGACGTAGCTTACAGCTTTAAAGCTCACGGTCTAAGTGACTGTTTGAAACGGTGGTCTATTGACAAAAGTAGGAAAGACAGAATCCATGTTATATCTGAAAAAGCCTGATTATTACATTTCGTACTGGAAAAGATCTAACTGTCAGGGACTGGTCTGGAGTTTGAATTGTCAAGATTTCAGACTGCTGGGTCTCGGAAGCGTGATATAAAATACTGTAATGCGGTATGTCGCTGCAAATCAGGTTATTGATTTGGTATTGTCAAGAAAAATAACACCTCCCAGATCGGCAGACTAGTGGGAAAGATACCCCACTGGCAGGTGTGGGTGCAACTGTGTGATTTTCTAGCACCGAAATACACAACAAGCGAACAGTGTTGATGTTGGCACAAATACATCGAAAGCAACTCTTCCTTTGCCAGGCCCACTAGCCCGCAAATACATGTCCACCGCCATCTGCACTCTTCCCTGCGTATGAGTGATGCACATGGCGGCTTTGAATGGCCCATGGAGACAAAGATCGCCTTCCGCACCCTTCTGTCACTGGGGATTCCCAGGTAGACCGTAAGATCTCGATTTACTTCGGACTCGGGAGAAGGGGGTAATAACTAGAGGCTGTGATCTGCGGGCTCAGGACACAAAGGCAGCACCAGTGAGAGCGGAGCGAGGAGGGGTGGGGTGTGTGACCAAAAGGCGAGCTCTGGAAATGTGCTTACTGGCGTCCTGGGGTGCTCCTGCCTCTACGGCCCCCGCCCACCAGCATCTTCCACTAACACAGCTGTCCCCTCAGGGCGGCACTTGTGTTTGAGAATCTGGTGGGAGTTTGTGCTTTCCAGGATATTTGTTTGTTTATTTTTTGTGGCCTCTTGTGTTTCTGTCATTGACTTAGCTGGGAGGGTGTTACCAAAACATTTTTCATCGGTGAAATGAATATTCACTATGAAAAAAGGTGAGTTTAATATAGGTAATCACTGAGTTTAGCTTTCAAATATCTTAATAAAAGCACATGTTAGCACAGTTGCAATCACAGGAAGAATGAATGCATCCATTACTGTTATCGTCTTTGACTAAATGTAGCTACTGGCCCTTTAAGAATTATGCTTTAAAACCATTAAGAATGGGCGCCTGGGTGGCTCAGTGGGTTAAAGCCGCTGCCTTCGGCTCAGGTCATGATCCCAGGGTTCTGGGATCGAGGCCCACATCGGGCTCTCTGCTCGGCAGGGAGCCTGCTTCCTCCTCTCTCCTCTCTCCTCTCTCTCTGACTGCCTCTCTGCCTACTTGTAATCTCTCTCTCTGTGTCAAATGAATAAATAAATTAAAAAAAAAAATCTTTAAAAAAAAAAAAAACCATTAAGAAGTAAATCAATTTCCTATCTTTTGATAGTAATTAGTATTTCTGGCTTCATGAGTGGAGTCGTTCAAGTGGAGTTTGCCTGTTTTCTCAATGTTTGAATTTTTTTTATCAGCCCCCAGAAAGCGTGTGGTGTCATTAACCCGCTCGGCCCTCTCATTCGCACCGGATGGAAAAGTTTCGAAGTTTTAGCCCAAAGAGCCATCCCAACCGCCGCGAAGACTGCGGGGACGCTGGAGAAGAGGCCGAGGTGCTGAGAGCCTGAGCGGGACGTGCGGTCCCCTCGTCCCGGGAGCCCCGGGCCCGCCAGGCCCACCTTTGCCAACCGGGTTCCCCGACGAACCCCCGCTCGCCCTGCGCAGGATTTGGGGGAGGGTTTTGGGTCCATACGGAGTTCCGTCTCCCTGGGGGGCTTGAGGACATACCAGAGTCCTCCCCTTCTGCTCACACTGGGCCGCACACCCCGACTCTACACAGGGGCCGCGTGGCTGCGTGGGGGTGCGGTGTGGGGAGACGATGCGGGGTGCGGTGCGGGGGTGCGGTGTGGGGTGCGGTGTTCGGGGACGGTGTGGGGGTGCGGTGAGGGGGAACCATGTGAGGG
>LNAC01000323.1:1174752-1194486 GCA_002007465.1 Ailurus styani | reverse complement strand
GCGGCTCTGGCCGGAGACCCCCCGGCCGTCCGGAGCCGGAGCCCCGGAATGCAGACAGCGGGCGCACGCGCGAAAAAGCTTCCCGGATAAAGACATTTCAAACGGGACCAGCACCCGCAGTTCCAGAAGGTGGAAAGTTCTTTTCCCCCCCAAGTTTCAAGGTTGTCATCCTCCGTTCGCTCAACTCAGAAAGACGCCAGGGCGTCTCGCCGCCTACAACCTGTCATCATTGTCTCTTTCTGCAAGAACAGCCCCTCTGAGAGGATTAGTACACACCTGCTCTAATTACATATTAAACCATTTAAAAGTATAAAGGGTTAATATCTGGACTCTAAATAGATATTCTTAGAAGATAAACTCAAATTAATCCAATTAATCCATAGATCCTAACCTCGAGTTTTCATGGCTAATGGAATATGTGTTTCGTGTATGCGATGATTTATCAGCAGGTAGAACCACCATTAAATTTACTAATAGCTTTAGTTTTAAGCTACAAATTAAGTGTATTCCGACTAATTAGGTATACAGCCTTTTCTTTTATTCATATTTTATGTGGTGGTGGATTATCGATTTTTCCTCCTAAGGATCAAAATAATAACATCACTCATTGACAGTGCTTTCCTTCCTTTAAATAAACGGTTTTCTAGTCCTACCTCAAACAACAGTGATTTCCCCGCTTTTAGCACTCTTCTCCAAACAAACCCCAGAAAGTCTCCTGCTTCCCCGCGTGTTGAGAAGTGACGATGTCATCTCCCAGAATGTTCACTTTGGCCATCACTGGCCAAGCATCTTACTGTTCATCTTTCCTAAGAAAACAAGTCTTTCCTCTTGAAAGCTTGGGGCTTTAAAAATAACAACCACAAAGTGTTTTTATGTGGTGAAGGCTCATCACAAATTATTTTTTTTTTTGCCAAGTCCTACTGTGTCTCTTCTTGAAGAACGGGAGGGGGGTGGTTTGCACTGTGATCCGCCCATCCAGGGCCTGGTCATTTGCACTAAATTAACACTTCCTGGGGAGATTTTTACTAATTCTCTACCAGATGACCCAGTTACTAAGGCTATTCTTAAAAAAAAAAAAAACAAAAACCAAGCCTCTCATGGGAAACACACCCCTGCTGGGCCGAAGCAGGAAGAAAAAGCTAAACTCTGTTTAAAATCTGGACCCTTTGACCCGTGAACTCACAGTCCTCTTCCTGTAGGCTTTCTGAAAGCCCTGATGACCGAGGAGTGACTCCCACTGCAATGCATGAACGCAAGCAGATGCAGGCTGGTTTTCAGGACGCTGGTCTATGATTATGCTATTACCAGAAAACCAAGAGAAATTCTACTATGGTGCATAAGGAAGTTCTCATATGATTATGGTCAGTGACTCAACGATTCCTGTTCGAATTATTCAGTTCTTTGAAATAGGATGACTTTGGCAGGGATCTTCTTGCAATTAAATCTCATGGAAAGCAAGAGAAGGGCTAATCTACCAACACACATATGTGTGCACAAAGACACATGTACACCTACACACAGCCATATGTAACTGGGCTTTTTTCTTTTCACTTGCTATCCTTTACTGTTTGGGAAGCTATGGAATTTCTGGACCAAGTGATGATTTGGCTTCCAACGGGTAAAATGTCTGTTGCCTGGGCTTTTTAGGGAAAGTGAAGATCATACTTGAGATGGTGCAAGAGGGCCCCAAGTAAGTGTTGCCTCAGCAAGTTTATGTCTACGCAGACAATGGATGCTCTGTCTCCCGGTTACGTTGGCTTCAACATGGAAACCTCCACTCTCTTATCTGCGCCTAACACTGAGCCGGGGGCCTGTCTGGCACTCCCTGGGAGAAGCTGGAAGCCCTTGTAGTACAAATAACATTCAAGCCTCCACTCTGAACTAAAAGAAAGAAAGAAAGAAAGAGAGAGAGAGAGAAAGAAAGGAAGGAAGGAAGGAAGGAAGGAAGGAAGGAAGGAAGGAAGGAAGGAAGGAAGAAAGAAAAAGAAAGAAAGGAAAAAGAAAAAAAAGGCTAACCAACTCAGTTTATGTATTTTGTTCTCCAGGTCCTGGAAACCCTTGTGCCCCCATCAGAAGACAGCTGTGCTCACACCAAGATAGCACAAACCACTGAAATGGAGGCTCACATTGCCTCTAAACCAAGTAAGGGGGACGTTTTAAGCAAATCAGATGGCATAAAAAGAATCGATCAATTTGACTCCACGGAAACTTTAAATTTCATGAGGAAAAAACTACCAATGGTAGAAACACAAAATAAGAAGAGGAAACAAATATGGGAACATCATGGAGAACAGTTATTATTGATGATCTGCAAAGAGGTTTAAATGTCTGCAATAAAACATTCCAACAGAAAAGTGGATAAATCATATGACCACATATTTCGTAGAATAAGAAGAATATCCAATATAAAATATGTTAAATTTCAAAAAAAGCAAATTAATCCAAAAGATATATTTTGAGTTGGAAAGACAAATACTAGTGTATAAATGTGATCCCTCTCTACCCGGGGTTCGGGGAAACAGGCACTCTCATAGATTATTGATAGATGTGCAAATTAATGTAAGACTTCTGAAGAATAATTTGGCAGTATCTATTGTAATTTAAAATATTCATAGTTCTGAATAATTCCAGCTCTTCCAAATTTAGGAATGATCCTAAAGAAGCTCTTGCACAACTGCATAAACAAGACATTTAAGTTGCAGGAATTAATGATAACGAGTTCGAATCAACCCAAGTGTCTATTATTAGACAAAGAATGTAAATACATATATTGGGATAATATAGTCCTTTGTAAAAGATACAGAGCCCCAAACACGGATGTGAAAAGGATTTAAGATGAAGCAACTAAGATTCCGGTTTTCGTGAAGATATATTTGCCTGTATTCTACCTGTCAAACAATTTGGAGGACATGTCCCCAGGGTCATTCCAGTACTCCCCTTGGAGGTGAGAAGAAGGTGGAGGTGAAGATTAAGGGACACTTTTACTCTCTGTGAAAATGTTCGAGAACATTATAACTCTTTTTTTTTTTTTAAAGATTTTATTTATTTATTTCACAGCGGGAGAGAGATCACAAGGAGGCAGAGAGGCAGGCAGAGAGAGAGAGGGGGAAGCAGGCTCCCTGCGGAGCAGAGAGCCCGACGCGGGCCTCGATCCCAGGACCCTGAGATCATGACCTGGGCCGAAAGCAGAGGCTCCAACCCACTGAGCCACCCAGGTGCCCAAGAACATTATAACTCTTATTTGCTTATTTATTTAGAGCGTATGTCCGAGCAGGGGGAGGGGCAGCAGGAGAGGGAGTCAGAAGCTCAAGCAGGCTCCATGCCCAGTGCCATGACCCTGAGATCATGACCCTAAGATCATGCCCTGAGCTGAAATCCAGAATTGGATGCCCAACTTACCAAGCCAGTCAGGTTCCCCAAGAAATTATTACTCTTCTAGTCTGAGAAAAAAAAATCCATAAGAAATGAAAAGATGACAGCATGACTTTTTGTGGCCAAATCTGGGTTGTCTCTAAGGCATGTGGCGTGTATCAGTAAATGCTCGGCAGCCATCTTTGTTCGTTTCTCAGACTTCGGCTGACCTCTAAGAATAGCCAAATATGACGAGAACATGGGGAAACTTTTGGATACTCTCTTGTCTTTTTTTCTTTCCTCCCAGTTTTTAAAGAGTTGTTTGACTCTGCTCAACGCCGTAGCTGAGTTTCACTGCTGATTTGTTGATTGTTCTGACAGAGGCCGAGTCACAGAAACTTAAAAATCAGCGCGGTCTAGGCTACTAGTTAGTGTTTGGTAAAATATCAGAGATTGGTGATACTGGTCCAAGTCCAGCCCAGCCCGGAAGCCACTGGTCACCCCCCCTGGCCTCAGGGCACTTGTTGGAGGGAGATCTTCTGGACGCGAGCCCCAGACTCCCTTCTTTCAGTCCAGGCTGTTCCCCAACAGGCCCTTGGCAGCCAGCTGCCCTTCTCGTCGCCTTCTCCTTGGCTTCAGATCTTGAGCCTATTTCTTTCCTTGACTCAAGAACATTTATTGTTATTTTATAAAAGAAACTAGGCTCTCTGGTCATAATAATCATTTAAACGTCTTCCGGGTAAGGTGTAAATGAATGTTCTTATTTAAAATGTTACTCTTTTCTGGGAAATAGTTGCACAAGTCTAAATCAAATGAGTTGATGTTGGATTTTAAAATATTTTTAAGGCAAATATACTAATTTCTATCAGTGGAAATGCTGGGATCAATGAACTAATGGCAGAATGTATTTGTGGACCAGGAGGAAATGATGCGGAGGAGAGAGTCACCTCTGAAATATTTTAAAATACTCAGATGTCATGGAGGCATCTCTGTTTGGGTTTTGTACTGTTCATGTTTCTCACTGAATACTATGGTTTCTTTTTAAATATGCACATTTGGCAGATTTTTAAAGTTTTATTTTTTGAGTTAACGTACAATAAAGTAGACCTTTCATTACTTTGGCCAGTGAATTTCAGCATAGGTATAAATTTAGGTGTAGAGGTAGTTGTAACCATCACCACCATCAGGATTCAGGATGATGGAACCACTCCCAGAACTCTCCTAAATTACTGATTTGTAGTCACACCTACCATCATCCTTGGCAACCAATGACTTGTGGAGTGGCATGACTATATATTTTGTCTTTTTGAGAATGACACATAAGTAGAATCATACAGTGTGTAATCTTCTGAGACGGGTTCCTTTTACACAGTTTAATGGCTTAATGACTTCTATATACCTTAATGGCTTTGAGATTCACCCAAGTTGTGTGTAACAAGCTCATACCTTTTTATTGCTGAGTAGATATACCATTGTGTGGATGCATGAGAGGTTGTTACCTGTTGGAGAACATTTGGGTTGTTTTCAGTTGTTGATGATTATGAATAGACCTACTAAAAACGTTTGTGTTCACATTTCCATGTGAAAATTACTTTCAGTTTCTTTAGAATAAATACCCAAGAGTGGGGTTGCTGGATCATATGGTAAGTGTGTTTGATTTCATAAGAAATTGGATCTTTGGAAATAGTATTGCTTTTTGAAATTCTGGTTTCCAAGTGTTCATTGCTTGAGTCTAGAAATATAGCTAATTTTTGTGTGTTGATCTTGTATCCTATACTCTTACAAAATTCACTTGCCCATTCTGGGAGGCTATATTTTTTAAAGATTCCTTGGAACTGTTTTAAAAGATAATCATATCATCTGCATTTAGGGACAGTTTTCTTTCTCCCTTTCCAATTTGTATGTATTTCTTTTTCTTCCCTCATTAGATTGAATAGGGCTTTCAGTATGATGTTGACTAGGAGCGGTAAGAGAACGCATCTTTGAGTTGTTCCCAGTCTTAGGAGGGAAATATTTGGACTTTCACCATGAAGTACAATTTTAGCTAAAGTTGTTTCTGATCGTTTGCTTAGTTTTGTTGTCGCCCCTCATCAGACATTCCCTTCTATTCTTAGTTTATTGAGAGAGTTTTTTTTTCCTGTTTAAGTTGTGAATGAATGTTGAATTTTGTCAAAATCTTTTTCTCCATCAATTGATATAAGCGTGTGGGTTTTTTTTTTAAGGCTTTTAATACAATGGTTACATTGATTGAGTTTCAGCTATTGAGCCAACTTTGCATTCTTGAAGTGAACCACAGTTGGTGGTAGTGTTATTCTGTCTCCATATTGCTGTACTTGATTGGCTAGTATCTTGCCCCCTTTTTCGTGAGGGATAGGGTAGTTTTATTTTCTTGTACTGTTTTTGTCTAGTTTGGGTGTCAGGGCAGTGCTGGCCCATTGGATTGTCTCTGGGTTTGGCTCTTACAAATAGTTCTTTTCTGAAATGTTTTCATGTGTGTGTTTGGGGCATATATGTATGAATTTCTATTGGGCATATAATTAGGCAGTTATTGCTGTTTCCTAGGATCATCTTACTATTCTAATTGTAGTAAGAACAAAGAGAAAGAAAAGAAAAGAAAGACCTGATCTGACACAAAAGAGTACATACTGTATTATTTAAAGTTAAAACCAGTACAAATAGCCTATGGTGATAGAGGTCAGGATGGTGTGAGTCTTTGGAGAGGAGGATGTTCATGATGTTCTATCTGTTGGTCTAACGGTGTTTGCATCGATGAGGTTTTGCTTTGGGAAAAGTCACTGGGCTGTACACTTGTGATCTGTGTGCTTTTCATTAGATTTGTTATAATTTAATAAATACGTTTATTTAAAAAAAATCAACAACAATCTACACTCAGTGTGTCAAGCAACTTTTTATATCTCAAATTTTCACATTTATAAACTAGAAAACGTAGTGGTACCTACGTCGTTGTTGGGTCCTGACGGTTAAATAAGAAAATGTTTATAAAGCAGTAAGCCCAATGACATCCATACAGAAAAGAACTCTTTTTTATACTATTGTTATCTTTATTCAGTAGACTTTATGGTACCAAACTGGGAGAAAAATCACTGAAGCATGCAAACTTAAACTCTATTCTGGAACACTCAATACATAGGCAAAGCCAGGTGCTGTGGGATGTCAGACACTCTGGTTTTTTTTTTTTTTAAAGATTTTATTTATTTATTTGACAGAGAGAGACACAGCGAGAGAGGGAACACAAGCAGGGGAAGTGGGAGAGGGAGAAGCAGGCTTCCCGCTGAGCAGAGAGCCCGATGCGGGGCTCGATCCCAGGACCCTGGGATCATGACCTGAGCCGAAGGCAGTTGCTTAACCAACTGAGCCACCCAGGCGCCCCCAAACACTCTGGTTTTAGGGACAGTAACTTCACATCAGTGGAACTGAAAAAAAAATACAATGTCCTGCAGGACAGTAATTTTCCAAGGGTTTCGTAGAAGAGTGTTACATGTCAAAAAACGGGAAGGCGTGTCTACTCTAGCCACCTGCGTTAACCTGCGAGGGCTGCTGTAACAAGTTCCACAAACTGGGTAGATAGAACGACTGATGTATTGCCTGTCTCAAGAGTTCTGGAGGCTGGAAGAATAAGCTCAAGATGTCTCTAACGTTGGTTTCCTTTCAGGGCTGTGAGGAAAGGATCTATCTGAGGCCTCTCTCTTCAGCTTGTAGATGGTCCTCTTCACGTGCCTACGGCATCTCCCTCCGTGCATGTCTGTGTCCATGTTTCTCCTTTGCATAAGCACAGCAGCCCTTCCAACGACTCATCTTAACTAATTACACCTGTGAGGATGGTTAGGACCCATTCCAACGATTCATCTTAACTAATTACACCTGTGATGACCCTAGTGGCAAAAGAGGTCACATTTTGAGGTTCTGGGAATTAGGATTTCAACATGTAACTTTGGGAGGAGGATATAATTCAACCCTCCTTCACTCTCACCCCAGATTCCCAGTGTATGGATTCACAAAGTAAAATGGAAAAGTTCTGTCCTAAAGAAACTCAATTACTCCACCAGGGGCAGCAGGCACGGTTGATACTCAGGCAACATCTGTTCTACCTTTCTTCCTTTGGAAGAAAAGTACACTTTTGTCCAGGAGGCTAATATGCTTTCAAGTACACACTCCCTTTTGTTGGAGGTGAACACATGATCTAGTTCTGGCCAAAGCAATTTTTTAAAAAAGATTTATTTCTTTGAGAGGGAGAGAGAGCGCACACAGGGGAAGAAGCAGAGGGAGAGGGAGAGAGAGGATCTTAAGCAGACTCTGCGCTCAGCTCGGAGCCCGACATACAGCTCGATCTCATGACCCCGAGGTCACAACCTGAGTGGAAACCAAGAGTCAGACGCTTAACCAACTGAACCACCCACATGCCTCTGTCCAGTGGGATTCAAGTGGGAGTCCTTTGAGTAAAATTTTCAGAAAAGCTTTTATTAGACTGATGGCTAGCAAGAGCCATTTGCCCTTTATCCTTCTGCCTGGAGTATATTCTCGATGCCAAGAAGTGGAACACTCACCTTTGTTGTTGTTGTTATTTTACTTTATTTTTTAGTCACCTTTAACCGTGACGATGAGAGCCTCCCTGTAAGGATGAGGCAGGAAAATGCCTGACTCACTGGTGAGCAGCTGGTCCAACCTGGGCTGCCGGCCCTGGATTGGTGTCACATGAGGGCTTCACCTCCCTTTGCTCATGATCCTGCATGGGATTCTGTTCCATGAGACCCAACGTGACATCCTGGAGACACATACACACGGCTCTCTGCACATGTCTTAGGTAAGTATTCTCAGCAGAGACTAATTTAACCAGAAAAGAACTTGTTCATCGTATTCCTAATAATTATTAGAGAATAATAAGTCATCTTGTTCCTAATAATTTCTCTAAAGAAGACACCAAAACTAACGGACTCGTTCAGCGGCCGATGGATCGAGAGCCTGCATGTGCCGATGTTCACCCCAGTCACCTGTACCCCAGCGTGGGACTGGTTTGCATTGCATCACTTCCTGGAACCCCAGGATCTTTATTTATAAAATAAAGGAAGAAAATTGATCCTAATTCCCCGTAGAGATAATGTGAATATAACACTCCATGACACTTGAAAAGTTAGTAAAAACTCTTAAGAAGAATACAAATGTAAGGGATTATTTTCCGTATCTTTACAAGCCTTTATTTCTAGTGGAAAATCAATAAATGTCTTGTGACTTGAATTGATATGATTTCTCTTTGTTGGATGAGTAAATTTAGTAAAACATGTTAGTTTTCAATTTAAAAAGATTGATTGAAATTGTGTCACGTGGTGAAGGATGTAACGGTCAGCAAGACAGAGGAAGGCCCTGCTCTCATGGGCATTGAAACCCAGACTTGGAGACAGGCGTGGATTAATAAATTGAACCAACGATGACTTAATCATCGTTGTGGGAAACCATAAATGAGATCTTGCAGTACTGTGTCCCTGACTGGCATGCAGGCCACTGTCTCCCCAAGGGGCCCAGAGCTCCTTGTTGATAACAGCTTGAAGATATTGAAAATCGTGTGGAAAAGCAAAGACAGGACATCTAAAATGTGCCATTTCAATTTAGAAAACATGCTTCCCTTGTCAGAAAGGATCTGTACGTTCTTAGAGTCATTCCTCAAAAATTAACATTTTCTTAATGTAGGTTTGCTCCCAAAGAGTCACAAATGTATTTGAAAAACAGACATATCTGGGTCAACTTTTGTGGCACTTTATTTCCTCCATATTCTGTAAGTTTCTCATGATCTTTTGAGATGTGCATTTCCTGGTTGAAAACTCTGATGTTTCCTCGATTTGCTGAAAGTTCAGGTGTTTTGTGTTTCTTTTCTTTTCTTTCATTCTTTTTGTTTGTTTTTCATTCTGAAGGACTTGAATTGAAATGTATGTGATCAGGGGTGATGGGATTAAAGAATTTAATGAATTGCAGAAGTATTCTATTAAGGAATAGAGATCATCCTTACAAACCATGAATTAATTTTTATGAATTAGGTCCAAAGAGCTTAAGTAAAACACAGCTAATATTTCATGAGTAATTTCAACCCCCTTTAATAGTACAAATCTCTGGTGTGTAATATTTAGGTAATGATTATCATAAAATAGACATCTTTTGAGGGCAATTATGTGTTCTCAATACTTTTTTACGAGGGACCTGGGAAGAGGATGTCATTACGTCTGACAGTATATTTGTCTCACCTAATATTCATGATATTCTGATGGAAGAACGGTTATCTTACTATATATGCGTGTATTTTTGGAAGCACTGAATACTGATTCATGCCACCAAGCCTGTTCGGACATGAAAGGCAGCTCCACTCTGCTCCCAGGCATCGACTGTTTCTGTGCACGCCGAGTCGGTGGTTTTGTTGCTGGAAACAACACTGTGGGTGCAGAGGAAACAGCCCTGGAGGCAGGCGCCATCGAGGCAGAGAAAGGAGAGTCAAGGAGCTGGTGGGAAGGGGGGCCGAGCTTCCCAGGCCCTGTCTGGGAAGTGACAATGCATCGGCAGACCGAGGTGAGGACTGGGGGTGTGATTTTTTAAAGAAAACTGGAATGGACTGAGGAAGGCCCCCCGGAGGGACTGTGGGCTGTCTATGCTCACATGTGCTTTTTTCTTTTTACTCTTGTTTTCAGACTCATTCTTAACATGAGGATATGGCATTTCCTGTCATTGCTACAATGTTTTCAGGGTTTGAGAATATTTTTATTTGAGACTCCTACTACTCTGAAGGGAAAAAAAATAGGTTTTTAAATAAAAATAAATAATAATAATAAATAATAAGTTTTTAAATAAACAGGCTTTTAAATAAAAATATAATTTTTTATGGGCGCCTGGGTGGCTCAGTGGGTTAAAGCCTCTGCTTTCGGCTCAGGTCATGATCTCAGCGTCCTGGGATCGAGGCCCGCATCGGGCTCTCTGCTCAGCGGGGAGCCTGCTTCCTCCTCTCCCTGTCTCTCTGCCTGCCTCTCTGCCTACTTGTAATCTCTCTCTCTGTGTCAAATAAATAAATAAAATCTTAAAAAAAAATAAAAATAAAAATATAATTTTTTAAATAAAATAAAGTTTATTTTGTTAAATAAAATAAAGTTCTCCTTTATGGGATTGAGAACCGAGACTAGAAATGTGACCCAGTGAGTACAGCATGAAACTGTAACCCGGAGCTTTAAAACAGGCCTCCAAAAGCCAATCTGTCATCAGATGATAGGACCAGGTCCGGTACATCCCGTCTCGGGCCCTAGGCTTTGTGGCTCCAACTCAGCTTCCATGCCTCAAAGCCTGAGGAGTCTGGCCATAAAAGTTATTGGTCATCTCATGGTTCAGAACCATTCTAGTTTCTGCTGATGAACCTACAAGTATGGAAAAATAGGAGTGGAAGAAAATGTAGGAGCGAATTTGGGTTTTGTTTTGCCTTTTGCATTTTACAGTTCAGGAGAGAAGGCATAGAGCATCTGGAAAACAAGCATCTGATTTCCCAGTCTCTGTCGTAGTTAGGTCTAGCTTTGGAATAGAGTTCTGGGCCCATGAGATGCCGCAGTAAGCTTCTGGGGAGAACCACCCTTCTCTGAGAAACAGTGGAAGGCCCAGAAAAGAAAGCCCTTCCTTCTTCACGGTTTGGATTTGATGGCTGGAGGAGCAGCAGCCATCTTGTGATTCTGCAACAGCCGTCATCAGAAAAGGTCAGGGGAGGTAGAGATACAGTGGGTTACTCCTTATCAGGTATTCTTTCTTAACTGGCACATATGTACAGATTGGTTTTGAAAGCATCTATCTTTTTGATGATATGCCAGATAAGAAGGAAGAAATATCAAATAAACTGCCTACATTTCAGAAAGGCACTTAAAGTACTTTTCTTAACTCCAAAAAATTGTCCAAAATTCATCTCTTTTTTTTCTTCTGCTGCCGATTCAAGCCAATTTAATCATTTAGAAGTTGCTGTGTGACTACCTTGCGATCAGTTGGTGGTATTGTCCCTCCTGCAGTGTTTGGCCAAAAAGCACATCTGTTCCTGAAGATTAAAGATGGAGGCTTTCTGTCCCAGGGTCACCCAGGTGCAATCATGCATTTTTCATTCCTTATGTCTATTACAAACCTGTATGTGCTTTCTTGGGTAACCTGAGTTTGCCCTGGGTTCCTGAGCCTGGAGATACAGGTGACAGCCCACCAACAGGGAAGAGTCAGCTTCGTAGACTAGTGCCGGGAGGTGCACAGTGCCACAGACGTCTCCTGCCCGAAGTCCCAACTCGCTGTTTCTGGGGGTTCCTGGGGGTGTTCCACAGCCGATGTGGAGCAGTCCTTTCGGCCCCTTCCACATCATCTCTGCTTGGTTGTCATCGTGTAATGGCCTGCTATGTAACAGAGCTCTGCCTGCAGCATGCGCCCGACCACAGGTGAGGAGCCCCCGAGGCTGTGCGCCGGAGTGGGGGGCTGCCACCCGAGATCTAGGGGCGGTCTCGGTGGTCTCCCCTGTTCCTCACCTGTGCCACACTCCCTGGGGCCTGGAGGCTAAACCAGGCTGAATTCTAAGACCAAGAGGGGTGACGTGCTTTGCCATCTCTACTCCAATGCCAAGTCTAGACCCACGCTGGGAGCTACTTGGCATTGAATGATTCTGAAGGCAATGGTATAACATGACCCCAATTAATAGGTTGTTCCGCCCCAAGAGCTCCACTGGCCTTTTTCCTTCTCTCAAGCACCGCCCCCCAACCCCGTGGCTGTGGGCGGGGCAGACGGGGCCCCTCCCACCCTGGGGGCGGGGCCTGGGCGCCTAGGTTCCTCGCGTAGACCAGATGGCCCTTGGCATGGGATGGCTGGGACCAGCCTCCAGAGGGGGAACTTCAGCAAAGAGGCCCCAGAGAAATCAGGGAGGACCTCGGCCAGACTCTCCTTGGCTGAGGAAAGTGTCAGGGGCAGAGGGGGTGCCTTCTCCAGCCCCCCTGCGGGGCGTGGCTGTCGCACGTGGAACTGTGGCTCACCACCAGCCGGGCGAAGTCGACGCAGGGGGCAGATCGTTTCTAACATCGTGACAATTGTTCCTCTGCTGCCGTAAAAAAATACAATAAAAACTTACAATCATGATTTCCTGGATTTGCTCTTCAGTTTTGAAACAAGCAGCTAGCGATGTAAAAACGACGCTTCCATTTGGGTGTTCAATTCAGTGAAACAGTTTCTGGGCGCACTGCAGTCTGATTGTCAAATACGAATATTACGCCCCGGGTTTGCATTGCTTCGCGGTTACAGGTGTCGGAGTCTCTCTTTCTCCCTCTCCGAGGGCTCCCGTTGAGTGACAGAAGTGCAGGATCTCAGACTGATCCTTACACAGCCCCCAGGTGCGTGGTGCACACCAAGGCTCCTGTTCGAAATGCTGGAACAGGTGGAAACTCAGGGACTGGGCCGACGGGGCTAGGTCAGAAGTGAGCTCCAAGGGTCCCCAATTCTTAGGAAGTCACTCTTGGAACTCCTGGGCGGTACTTGTTCTAAGTGCACCAGAACTATGTCCCTGGGGGTCCTCGGATACCTTCTTTGTTAAAGTATAAGGAATAAAATGTGCTACTGCAATAGTTACCCCAGCAATCACTTCTCACTTGTGGAACAAAAGATATTTTCCTGGGAGGAACATTCTCATTGCTGACATTGTTTAGCTTTGCCAGCACACGGTGATAACCAAAAGCAGACTTTGGGTTGTTTTTATTATTGTTTTCACATTCGCTAGAGATAGTGTGCCTCCTCCTCCCTGCAGGGGACCGGGGAGGGGGGCAGGGGGGCACAGCCTGCCACCTCGCCCTAGGCCTGTCCNAACCCCCCCCCCCCCCCCCCCCCGGTTCGGGGCAGCTAGCCTGAAGTCAAGGCCGTGGGAGCAAGGAGAGAAAGAAAGGAGCATTCCCAGGTTTCCCTAGGAATGTGTTGTGCGTCTGAAAACGTCAGTTCTGTCTTGGGGCCTGGACTGTGAGAGCCTGTCCTTATTGTTGAGCAACATGAAGTCAGCTTGTTTGGATCCTTTCCGCCCAAACCGTCATAAAGGAGACCAGACAAGCTGGTCCTTCCGCTTGCCCCCTGCTCAGCTCCCTTGGCTCCTGCCTGTCCTGCTGGGTGCCCGTGGGTCAGCACTATGGACAAAGCACCAGGGTCTCTTGCCCTCTGGCTCCCAGCGGGGTGAGCGTGGGAGCGCCCGTGCGATGCCGGAAGGCGAGAGGGGAGGGGGAGGCAGGGCATTTCCTCCCCTTGCCTCTGACGCCTCGGGGGGGCTGCGGGGCTGCCTGTGCTCACGGCCCCAGCGCCTGCCCCAGAGGCCCCTTCCATCTGGCTCCTGCTAAGCTCTGCTGACCCCACCCCCTCCCCTCTTTCTTCCGGCTTGGGGTGGTAGCGGCCTGCATTTTGTAGTTGGGTATTTCCGTATCTTTGGATGTCACCCCTAACCCAGCCTACACCTTCCAAACAATTCCCGCATTAAATGTGCTTGACCTACACCTTCATCATCTGTTGCCGGAACCTTGTCCGATACTTGTTCCAGTGATCTTTTATCACATTCAAGACCCCAAGTAGGGGGTGCCCGGATGGTGCAGTCGGTTAAGTGTCAGACTCTTGGTTTGGGCTCAGGTTGTGATCCCAGGGTGGTGAGATCAAGTCTCAAGTCAGGCTCGGTGGTCAGCAAGGGGTCTGCTTGGATTCTCTCTCCCTCTCTGTCCCTATGTGCCCCCCCCCCCGTGATGCTTTCTTTCTCTCAAATAAATAAATAAATCTTGGGAAAAGACTCTAATTAGAATAGTAATGTTTTTCTAAGTTTGTGAATTTCAACATGCTATCGAATTCCTTGAGGATTTTAGGTTTTCTCTGACTTTATTCTAAATTCCCTCTGACAGCTGATCACCCAATTCTGCTATAGGAGCTACTTCCCACCATTTCTTTTTATTGTTTTTCAAAGAATTTTTATGTATTTGACAGAGAGAGACACAGCGAGAGAGGGAACACAAGCAGGGGGAGTGGGAGAGGGAGAAGCAGGCTCCCTGCTGAGTGAGGATCCTGATGTGGGGCTCGATTCCAGGACCCTGGGATCATGACCTGAGCCGAAGGCAGACGCTTAACGACTGAGCCATGCAGGCGCCCCCCCCTCCATGTCTGAAATGACCCTCTTCTGCGGTCTGCTTCTAAGGGTTCGGAGCACATGGCGGAGCTAAAGGGACAAGACACTTAGAAAATGCTAGAGTTCTTTTGTCCTCTTCCAAATAAAAATAGCTCTTCCGTTGCTGCTTTTGTCCACTCTCTACAGACCTTTCCCTGGAGCCCCGGCCTTGCCCCGGAAGGGGTTTGGGCACTGAACCACACCGTGGGCAGAGCTGTGCGCCAGGGGACAGAGCTACGGAGAGTCTCAGCCTCTTAAGAGCATCTTCCTTGTCTTACTGTTAGCCAAGCCCTTGACTGCATGACCCCGTAGATGTGAATCCTATTCATTCATACTTTTCATTTTCCTCTGCTGCCGTTTGGTCCTCCTTGGACAGATAGAGAATGATACCTGTAACTATGCGACTTTTGAAACCTGTGTTGTTTTGCTGGGGTCATCTTATCAAAGTACCCCCGAAGGGGGTGGGGACTTAAACAACAAACTCCATTTCCTCACAGTTACAGAGGCAGGAAGGCCAGGGTGCCAACGGGGCCCGGTTCTAGGCTGGGGTTCTCGTCTTGGCTGCTTCTTCTTGCTGTGTCCTCGCGCAGTGGGGAGAAACCGATCTTCAATCTCTTCTTACAAGGGCACCAAACCCAGGCCTGAGAAGCCTTAAGATTCCTTCCCAAAGGCCTTGGAACACCACCCCACTGGGGGTGAGGGCTTCCCCCGGAAAGCACGAGGGGGCACAAACATTCAGTCCCCAGCGTGGAAGCTGAAGTCTGAGAACGTGGCGCCGGCAGGGACGGTTTCTCCTGAAGCCTCTCTTCTTGCCTTGCAGACGTCTGTCCGCCTTCTGTCTGTCCTCACAGAGCCTTCTATCTGTGTGTACACACGTGTGCTTAGCCCTCGCTGCTATGTGGGCTGTGGGCTTGGGCCCTTGTATTTGCTCCCAGAAGGCTGGAGGGGCTGGGGGCCTGGCGGGCAGCAATAAAAATAACTAACATGGGTTCTCCCAGGGCATAGATTGTCCTTCTGTCCAGCCAAATCTTTTTGGCTGAAATGGATAAATACCTGTTACGAGCCTCCCCCTATTCACAGAGTTTTCCCTGGCACTGGCTGATCGTCAATAACGTGAAAATCCTCCTTCTCGCCATTTTCCTGATCTCCATATCCCACTCCTTCCCTAGGTCAGCGTCTACTGCCTTGATCGGCCCCAATTCTGACACTACGTTTCTTGCGAGTAGTAGCTGCTAGCTATAATTTCAGTTATCAGCGTATTTTGGTTTAAAGAGGCAATTTCCCTTACTAGCCAAGTGAGCAATTTCAACAGCAAATTAAGAGGAAATTCAACTGAGTTCATTACACTAAGGCAGATAGTATGGTCTATATGAGAGGTTTTTCAAAAGTACATTTTGGCAGCCAATTTTTTTTTCTCCCCAAAAGAAATTTGACTTGGAACTTCATGGTAGCAAACAGAAAGTAGGAGCTGTCCTGAGCACCCTTCCTGTTTCCTTTCCAGCTCGGGGCTGCGGGGGGGCGGGAGGAGTGACAGGCACGGTGTCAGGCCATGAGGAGCCTCTGCTGAACCCAGGCTTCCACTGAAAGGCATTAGAAGTCCCTGCTCCAAGGTGGTTATTAATGTCCGTGCAGCAGATTGGCCGGTATGGGACACGCTGATGAAGGGTAACGAGAGGTCGGTCTTGGAGAGATGGATAATAATCCATCATTGAATAGGATGATGGGGTTAAGAACATTCTTGGTAAGCTTGGGTCTACAAAGTAATAAGCTGTCAAAGTAGAGCAGATTTAGTAGAGGCAAGTGGAAGGCGTCTCATCATGCCCGGGTTATACTGGTAAAGACAGTGGTGCATTGAGACTCTTTTTCCCTTTTGTAGGTTACAAACGCAAAGAAGTGTTGGGGTGCAAATAATTAATCCCCCCATGCCAAAAATAAATCATTTATTGGCAAAGGAAAAACATTCATCGTGACTTTTATCTCCGGGCAGAACAGTACGTATTTAAAAATGCTAAGTCGTTAAAAGGTGTATTTCTGGAGTGACATTCATGGACACTTTCAATGACATTTTGTATTATTAGTGTATGTTTTTTAGAACTGTTAATTTTTTTTTCTTTTATTAGTAGACTTTATCTTTAGAGCCGTCTTGGGTTTCCAGGGAAATGGAGCAGGAAGGATAGAGTTCCCATGTACCCCCTCTTGCGACCCCCCCCACTCAGTCAGTTTCCCCTGTTCCTAACAGCTTGCATTCGCATGGTCTGTTTGTCACTACTGTACAATGGATGAGCCCGTGTTCACTCATCATTACAACCCCAAGTCTATACTGTACACGAGACTCCCCTCTTTACGTTGTGTCTTCTTTGGGTTCGGACATATGTAGAATTATCTGTACCCACCATTTCAGCCTTACACAGAATAGATCCCGTGCCCTAGAGATACCCTGTATTTCACCTAGTGCTCCTTGACCCCACTCCCTGAGCCCTGGGAGACACTTCTTTGTACTGTCTCCACAGTTCTGCCCTTCCCAGAATGCTATGCAGTTGGGATCATACACAGCCTTTTCAGATTGGTTGGTTTCCTGCAGCAGTATGCATTGAAGGCTTCCTTCATGTCTTTTGGAGGCTGGAGAGCTCATTCCTTTGTATCGCTGAATAATATTTCATGATCTGGATAGCTTGTTCATACATTCATGTAGTGAAGGACATTTACTTGCTTCCACGTTTTGGCAATTATGAATAAAGCTGCTATTCATGTTCAGGTCTTTTTGCGGACATAAGCTTTCAAATCATTTTGGAAAACACCAATGAGCACACACACTGGATTATATGGTAAGAATGTGTTCAGTTTTGTAAGAAACTGCCAAACTGTTTTCCAAAGTGGTCATTAATTTTTTTTAAACCTTTTTGTTTAATACAGCTTTTGATAGTCCGGTGCTTGTAACATTTATGAGTCTTCAATTTGTTCACTTGCCTGTATTTTGCTTTTTAAAAAAGAGATCTTAAGGGACACCGGGGTGGCTCAGTCGGTTAAGCGGCTGCCTTCGGCTCAGGTCATGATCCCAGGGTCCTGGGATCCAGTCCCGCATAGGGCTCCTTGCTCAGCAGGGAGGCTGCTTCTCTCTCTACCTCTGCCTGCCACTCTGCCAGCTTGTGCTCTCTCCCTCTTTCTCTGACGAATAAATAAAAATTTAAAAATCTAAAAAAGAGATCTTAAGAATACATATATATTTTAAAATTTGTTTGTAACAAGAAAACGTCGAATACAAGACTTAGTTTTTCCTCATAGACTAGTGTCTCAGAGGCATTAAATAATTTTTTCCCCAAGAGGTGTTAAATAAATCTAAAGTTAATTTTAAATTTTAATTTTTAGCACAGTGCTTCAAAAGTGCTTTCCAGGTTGCTTGTAAGCACTTCTATTTGTATCTTTTCCTTTGCTCTACATACTTAGTTCAGGAAAGACCACAACAGTGAATGTTTCCAGCGATTTGTGTTTAATAAGATTGTCAAAACTAAGCCCACTGAGTTACAATTTGGTGGCTGAAACTGAGTCTAGACCTCAGGACTCCAGCTTTGTACTTCGATACCGTATCAACTAAATTCGCTGGCTTTCCAAAAAGGAAGATATCAAAGGTATGTATATATTCTGTTGCAATGCCCAAGTCCAGATCAGAGTGAAGTTCCATTACAGTCTGATAAAGTGTTATCAGCCAGAGAAAAACAGAACAACCAGGAAATTTGAATGATGAGATTAGCTGCACATCTGAGGCCATTTCTACCGATTAGCTGTCTTTGAAAACTCTTTTAATGATCGGGAATCACCTTTCCTTGATCAGTGAAAGCGATTTCTGCTCTCCTGCCAGGAGGTGCCTGCGAGCAGTCAGGGGACCAGAGACGCCAGGACTCTGCAATTAATGAACTGTGATCCTACCAAACAAGGAAAAGGGAAAACCTTTTCGCTGCCTGGTGATGTAACTTTTGGAGGGCTCCAGGGATCTAAAGACTGCCCTTTGCTAGAAACAGTTAACATATCTAGGGGAAAAAATATCTAATTTTTTCATGGAAAGTTCAGTCCTGGTGGTGATAACATAGTAAAAAATGATCCAGCTATTTGTTCAATCCCGAAAAAATAAAATTAAAAAAAAAATCCATTGTCTATCATCAGGTCTAATGATCTCATTTAGTGAAAGGCTAGAAAATATCCAATAGAGCCGGAGGATTGGGACTTTTCAAGTGTGTGAGTCTCGAAGGCGACCAGATACAACCGTCAGATACACAACGAGCCGGAACAAGTCACCGGACGACTTCAACATCTGGAAGGTGGGGCTGGATTAAATCCTCTGTTTTTGATTCTTTTGTTTCAAAGATGCAGATATTCCGTGCATTTCGCGTTTCTTGGAATGTAAATGGGGGAGAGGTGGCAGGGAGGTTCGGAGGCCAGGTGCTCTCCGTGAAAGCTGGTTCCTGGACAGACGGAGCCACTTCCTCACCTGCCGGACCCCACCGGCCAGCCTGGCAGGGTGGCCCAGAGAGCGGGAGCAGAGAGCCGTTTCATGCACACCCTCTGAATTCCGTGTAAGAATCCGTGCTTGTTTTCTGGAAAGTGTATCTTCAAGCCTGTCCCGGGATGGACCTGCCTAATGGTTTCCCCAGAAGGCTTGGAGGGAAGCCCCCCGGGACCGCTGGTTAGGCTCCAGCTTTTCGGTGTCTCTCCCTTCTGTTTCGGGGAGGCCCGTGCGCGCGCTTTGATCAAGTGTCGAGTGAACAGGGGAAATCTCTCCCCCGGGCAGCCCCCTTTCATGTACGTTTCAGGCAGCCCGCGGGGTGGAGAGCGGAGGTGGCCGAGCAGTATTCGTTCCAAGTGGCACCTCTAGCTGCGGCTCATTAAGTCGGGGTCCACACACGCTTCACACAAAGGGAAAGCCTCGCAGGTTCCCTCTCCTTTGATATAGATTTTGCCACCATTGTTCCACGCAGCGCCCGAGCGCGTTCATTTCCATATGTATAGAGCAGCGACGGGCTTTCTCCAGCCTGTGAAACTGTCACCTGATGTATTTTTAGAAACAGGGACTCTACAGAAGACAGAAGAGGAGGCAGGAAATCTGACAGTGGCAACATTTGAACACGCCGCCGCGTGAAGAATGTCAATTAAAAGATACCTCACCCCCCGGTTTTAACTGCCAAGCCACACTTGACCCCCCCCCCCCCCCCCCCCCC
>LNAC01000323.1:1126149-1173011 GCA_002007465.1 Ailurus styani | reverse complement strand
CTTCTCCCTCCTCCTTTCCCCCTCTCCTTCTCTTCCTCCTCTCCACCTCCTCCCCATCTCCTCTTCCTCCCCTTCCTCCTCCTCCTTCTTAAACATGCTCTACGAAGCAGAATCTCTCACCTTCAGCCCTGAAATGAACACATTTTGAGATTTCTTTAAAAAAAACCTTTAAACACAATATATAATTTTATAATTTAGTTTTGTAAAAATAAGGACGACTTTCATTCTTTGACTTCTTAAAAGCGAGTCATGTCCACCCCAGAGGCATTAGACAGTGCAGATAAACAAGAGGAATCATCTTTGAAGTATGCATCTGTTGTGCCTGACTTAGGGGTTATCCCACTTGCCCGCGACTGTTGCACATGGTCTGTGTTACATATTTAAACTAAAATTCTTCTGACTTGTCCCATGCCAGATAAGGGCCATCCATTTCTTTCTTTCTTTTACAGTGTAGTTTAGTATCTGTCAATACCCCTGAAGTTCCAAGCCTTTGGGAAGAGCTCCTCAAATTGACTTGACTTTTTTTTTTCTTTTTTTTTCTTTTGCCTTCCTCTGGTTTGAAGTGAGAGCCAACCTGGGATAAGAGAATTTGGGCATCCCTTTTGAGGTGAAATCAGAGTGAATTAAAAAGAGTGATTACACCCTTCTTTAATCAAAGGCTTCAGAGATCATGTTTCTTTTTAAAAAAGAAACATCAAGGAATAGGCTTAGAAAATTACTTTCATATTTTCTTGAGCATTCAGAGCTACAGCACATTTTAAGAGTTGTCATTTGTTCTTAAATATCAGACTCTAGCATCAGTCTTTTGCCTGTCCTTCAGTGTGGCAGAAAGGATCGAGCTTGCCCTTGCTTTGTTGTGAACAAGCAGCCGCTGTCAAATGACTAATGCTCTTGGAATCTCACTGAGGCATTTATTCTTCCACTGTTGCTATGGGCCCTATGTTCTCTTTTGTGGCATGTAACAACATAGCAATGTATCTAAAGTTTTGCCCCAACCAAAAGGGATTTAGTCATAACATCATGATTTTCCTTGAACCAGTAATTGTAAAATGATTAGATATAGCAATACACGGTCTGCCATATACACTTGGGTAGGTTGTGCACTGCACAATGCCAAGAGATCCATTCTTATTTTAATCTATCTGAACAAGTTTAAAAACAAGTGTCTGTTTGTGTGTGTGTTTGTAATTAGTCATATGGACTAATTATTGCTGAAATAGTGTTACAACAGCCGAAGAAAAGACACTCAAATTCACATAGCAAGTGTTTATTCAAACATTTCACAATGACTAGGGGCAAGTACTACTCTTTTACAAAACTTAAAAATAAGAACAACTTATTTGAAATTATTTAATTCATTGGCCTTCACAGTATTTCATGTTGAAATCCTCCTTTGGATTGTTTTAAAATAGATAATCCATTTTTTTCCAAAAATAAAAGCATCATTGGTTGTTAAAATTTTAGATTGATAAACAGCTTTTCAAAATAAATATTTCCTGTCTACTTCCAAGAATTTGATTGGCTGAACTCTTTACACATGCCAGGCCTGGTACTTTAATTTGGTGATTAATAGAGAAGGGAATAGAAAATACATTTTTCTCGGAAACTAAATGTGTGTTTGTTGCTTGACCTGAGACTTTTAAAATCATGGGAGGCCAGAGTCAATTAGTAGCGCCAGGGTTCTCTTGCTCTTGCTCTCTTTCTCTCTGTCTCTCTCTCTCTTTTGGCTTCTGTGTTACTGGTTTGTGCCCAATTTAATTAGAAAATAATACAATTACACTATTAATTTTATCTGGCAAGCTCCATTACTACTGTAATATTGGCATGGTGGAAAGTGGGATCACATTTTGTTTTGTTTTTCTAGAGAGACTAAGCCTTCTTATGGTCTAAAAACGATATTACTCTTTTGATCCTTTTCTAACAGAAGATTGTTTTTTAAAAATTGTTATTTCAGAATAATCAATTTTTTGAAGAATACCTGAGATGAAGACTAAAATTTTCTCATGTCCTAGGCAACTGCAAAGACATTAAAATGAAAATAGAATATGATTTTTTAATTTCTCATTTTACATTACTCTATTTATGGGCCAAGTTTTAAGGATAAGCATTTAAAATATAAAGTTAATTTTCTCAATTTTATGCTATTTCTTTGGAAACTCTGCAAAGCACTGCAGACAACATTTTAACACCACTGCACTTTATTGAAAGATATTTGATGTCAGACTTGCTGAGATGAAGATAAAACTTATACATGTGAGTTAAAAGGACCCACATTTGATCCAATTTGAGTTAAATGCTACCATTAGAATTGTGTCACTGAAACTGACCCAGTGTCTCACTTTGATTAAACTCTGCTTCACTTTTTGCAGTTCTGATTTCTCCTCCGCTCACCCCTTTACTCTTCCTGCAATATAGACCAAAAGTTGCCTTAACACAGAGAAGTAAAATCTCCTTTACTTCATTCTTTTGACCTCGTGTGTTCCGTATGTCTACCGAATAAGCGTGTGTTGATGCCCTCAGATAATAATATAATAAATGAATAACAGTGGTGCAACCATTGAATACACACATCATATGTGTTAACAAAGTAACTTTAACACCTACTGTATAATTAAGCGTAGCTTATCATTACGGTTGCCATTAAGAGCATTAATACTTATGTACCTGATAAATACACGAAATACGTATTAAGTCTACTTAAAGAGGAGGCACGGGGCGCTGTGCCATTTGACAAAACAAAGCCGAACATTGACTGCTTAAGCAGTTTCCTTTTATGAGGCCGAGGATGTGTGTGAGGCTTAATTGTATATAACCTTGCAAGTGAGCTTTTATTACCTTTCAACAAAAGGCACAAAACGCTAACTTCTGAAATGTAGGTATGAACTTTCCTAAGCCAATAATGTGGCTATGCTCTCCGATGGACGCAGAATTTGGATCGGGACATTTTTTACACCTAGTCTTTCAATTGCTCTTATTTTTATTATCCTCTAAAACTAGAGTTCAGGTAAAACAGAGAAATAGAATGTTTGCCATCGTCTGGTAATCTTTTTAATCAAATTCGATATATTTGTAAGGGAGTAGGATTTAGGATTTCCGGGCAACGGACTATTGGTGTTGGCTTGATTCTCAGTCACTGTTGCTGGTCTGTGGCATCAGCGTGTCCTGTATTTGGTACCGCAGAGCTTGCCTGGATTTAAGTGGTTGGAGCAGATAACACGCATATTTCTATAGAACACTCATAATTACCTATTTTTCTTGGCTAAAGTCATGTGACTTTTGAATGTATCTCATTCTCCAATATTATATTTTCTGCAAAATGCAATTCATTATTTTCATAGACATTCAGAACATAGGTATTAATTTTACAAAGTAACTTCTTACACTGGGGCTAGGACAAAGTCTCTGGTTATCCCGTAGGGTTATTTGACACAAAGGAATCCTGCTTTGTATTGCGTTTTAGCCATTCGTGGCGATACCTGAAAGTCAGCTCAACGCCAATTTCATTGCCTTCACATAGTGTAAATAAGGTTTAGAGCGCGTTTAAAAGTAATTGTCTTACCTGACAGTAGTGACACGTTAATGATGTCGGAAGAGTTCAGGCCTTGTAAGTGGCTGACCTTTTTGTGCTCTGAGTTGACTTTCCCCATGCATTAAATTAAAATAGCAACAATGTGGCGAAAATTCTTAGATTGGTCCAGTAAGAGTGTTTTATTTAAAAGGTATTCTTTTACCTCTCAGTAAAGTATTAGGTAAATTGTGCAGGAATTTTTGTTTGCTCTGGTTTATATATTTTATTTTTTACAAAAATGGAGTTCATAAATATACTGGCAAAGTTCTCAGATTTTTGGTGGTAGCTGTGGCAGGTATTAAAGTATCTGGTACAAATGTAGATTCTGTAGAAGGTATTTCTCAAGTCAAAGTAAACTGAGGTGTACTTAGAATCGATTTTATTTTTAAAATTTGATATCCTGGGGCACCTGGGTGGCTCAGTGGGTTAAAGCCTCTGCCTTCGGCTCAGGTCATGATCTCAGGGTCCTGGGATCGAGGCCGGCATCGGGCTCCCTGCTCAGCGGGGAGCCCGCTTCCTTCTCTCTCTGCCTGCTTCTCTGCCTACTTGTGATCTCTCTTTCTGTCAAATAAATAAATAAAATCTTTTAAAAAAATCAATATCCTTCATTTTTAAATTCTAATGGATGTATTTCTTTCAGGGGCAAATATACACTTAATAGGGTCACTTCTGCGTGATTTGGTAATACTTTATAGGCTCAAAAAAGAGATTTCCAATAAACCTTTGAAAAAAGATCATGCAGAAATTATCTTTTCCCAAAAAGTAGAATTCCAGACTTCAGGAAACAGCAAGCAATAGCAGCTGCAAAAAACATTTGAGTTGAAATTTTGGTCACCTTTCTACGAAAATGAACTTAAAAGTAATGTTGAGGTCATGACCAGATTCACTGGGCTGTGTTTGGAAAATTGCTTTTCCTCCTAACAGGGCAGTAGTTTTTCATCAAGTGGGTTAATCTGTGCTCTTGGCTCTTCCTTTGTATTATTTAGGTGAATTTTTTCCCTCTTAATAAGTGAGGCACGGTTTTCATGGCAGTTTAATTGGTGGGGTTGCCTATGTTTCTCAGAAACCTCTCGTGTCTCTGTGTCCTATGTCCTGAAGTCTGGGCTGGGCTGGTGGCCCGGCCAGGCCAGAGCCCTCTGTCACAGCCCCAGGATATATTACAGCATCCAGCCTTTTGAAAAATCAAGGAAACCTTATTTATAGTTAGGAAAACCCTTGCTGGTTCCTTGTCTCTGAATGCCAAATAGTTTATAGGACTTCTCTGTTTACAAATCAAAAGCAGCATCTTTACTTGAGAAATCCTATAAACGCACAGCTGACCTCAAATTCTCTATGAGTCTGTTTTCCTTTAAACAGTGTTAAATTTTTATGATCTTGGGTGATAACTTTAAAGACCTATCACGAAGTCGAATTTTTGTCTTTCCGATTTGCTTCTCTTGAGAGAAATGCAATGTGTTTCCTTTTCAGTGTAGATGAAACAAACAAAAAGTCAGCGCCTGCGTTAGGTCCCAGAAGTAAGCACGGGCTTGCTTGCATCTCTGGCTGGACCCGAGGGGCCCTCGGATGAGGCAGAGCCCCGGGCTCAGTTTTACCGGGCCTGCGAATTCTGAAATCACAGTTTGCTATTTTGATTTTGAGACTGAACGGAGCCCGACACCAAAGCCGATGCAGCGACAGAGCCTCTTTCCACTTCCGGAGTCTGTAACAGCCAATTTGTAGAGACCTGGGACTCCAGGACGGAAGCCAAGCCTTCCCGATGGCTGCACCTCAGAAGCTTTTCTTGTCTTCCGGTGCTGTCAGGACAGCAGTCTGCGGCGTACCCAGCCGGGATCTGGGGGCCCCGGCGTTTCCTTGCTGGCTCTATCTTTATTTCTTGTACCTAGATCTCGTTGGCCTGTAAGTGGGGAAAACAGGCGGCAATCTCCTTTGATAAGGGGATTTTGGACCTCAAGCTTTACTCCATCTGGGCGAGATAGACATCTGTTGGTGGGAGTTACCTTGAGCGGATAGATAATGGGGGAAATCTACATTGAAAGCAAAAGGCTATGTTTAAAGTCAATCGGATAAGTGGGATTTAAGCAGGAAACTCAGCATCTAAATCAATTTAGTCGGACTACTATTTTTATACGCCAGTTCCCTGTGCGTCCAGAGCAGAGCCCGTCTGGACGGCTCATCTCGGAGAGATCAAAGCTGCCGTGAATTCCAACTTATCGTGGAAGCTGATTTATCATCCCGATTGCTCGCGAATCCTTTGTGTCCCTCCTCATTTTCCAACCTTCAAAGCCTGTGTGGCCTCTGCAATAGCACCCTAAAAATGTCCAGCCATGCCTTCTCTGGCACCTGCTCTGTGCTTCAGTGGCTGAAAGTAAGGAACCCATTTCAGGCTCAGGAGCCACTTAACAGCTGTGTGATCTCGGATGAAATACCGAACATCTCTGTGCCATTCTTCTCTACAAAGAGGACATAATGGTACTACCTGCCTCACCGGGTTGTGGGGAGGGTTACGTATGTTAATGAATGCAAACCACTTAGGACAATATCTGGACCTGGGAAGGTGCTTCATTTGTATTCCTCACCTGCCCCAGGGGGATTAGAAACATTCTTCTGCTCTGCCCTTAGCCCTGGTTCCTTTGAAAGCAAAGCCTGTGTCGAGTGAATGACCCCAGAGAGCAGGAGTAAAAGATCTAGGACTGAAGCAGGGACAGAGGGAAAGCCAATGCAAATATGCACTTTGAAGTTGCCACCCACGGGCTGGACATGATTCCATGGGGCCTTTGAAAAGGCTTAAGAAATGCACCCCAGAACTGTCTAGCTGGCGTGCAGAAGGGAAGGCTTTCCTCACCTGCTTCCATCATGCCATCACCGGCGAAGGTTACGGAGCAGAGGCTCACCGGCCCACGCCTCTGTTTGCACCTGCGGGAGCATGGTCCACGGATCGCCCCCGTGGAGGTGTGAAAAGACATCCCGGTGCGGGCCTGAAACGAGGTGCTGTCCCCTTTTACCTTCTCCAAGCTGGTGGGAGTTGGGTCCAGCTCTTCCCTCCAGCAGTGGCTGGACTAAGAGGTGGGGCAGGGAATACTTGGAATCGTGTATGAGTGTCTAATACGTTCCCATTTTACAGATAGGGCAACTGAGTGTCTCTAAGAGAATCGCCGAGGCCGCCTCGTCAGTAACTCAGAACTGGGTTTTGTGATTCCAAAGCTTGGAATTTCATTTCGTCATAGATCTCTAATTGTGGGCAAATCTCCCTCACTCCGCATGAGGATATGTATTTATTTCTGCGTGAACGTGTAATTTTTAGCACATAGATGATTGGGAGAAACAGTAGTAACATGATTTGAAAAAATTGAGATTAAACAGGGGAAAATTTTTATCTTGGGAAGGAATTCAAAATGCAAAGCTGTAGCACAACATGAACATCTCCAGATTTTAGCTAACACATTTTAATTTCTGTTGCGGTTTTGTTTTCTGAAGTGATATTCAATGTTAATAGAGATGAAAGGAAATTCAGTGAAAAATGGGAATGTCGCCAGTGGTGCATTTTTAGTCTGAAATTATAATTACTAAAAAAAGTCTCCTTTCTTGTTCTCTTCCTCCACTCTTTGCTCCCCGCAGAGTGTGTGTGTTTTCCTGTGTGCTGGGGGGTGTGGCTATTTCCCAAGGAAACAATACAGTTCTGAGACGGTTTCCAAAAGACACAAACCAAACCCAATTGTTTTCTTCTTTTTTTTTTTTTTTTTTTTTCAATTGTTTTCTTCTTGAGTCACGCTCACGTCATCTATGATCTTATTGTAAGTAGATATGCCATGTATCTAGGATTACATATGCGGCTGGAGCAATGCTGAAGAAAGGACGTGACTAACATTTGATTGCGTATATTTTTTCCCTTAGAAATTTACATATGAGAAATTTCTAGAATTATAAATATCAGTGTCTCTGACTTTAAATACTAAACAAAAATAGAAGTCTCGATCAGAGCCATTCTTTCATTTGTTCTAACCATATTTATGGCAGGCTTTATGCCCCGTGCTGGAGATGGAAGATAAGACAGCCGGGGCCCCCCGGATGTTCACAGCGCCGTTTGGAAGGTAGACGATCATTGGGTAGTTAGCAGGCTCGCCGTTTCGGGATTATTATGATGGTGTTTTCCCTGATCTTCGCACACTCACGTGCCTTCCTGCCCCAGCTCTTCTGCCCCACTCCCAGGTGCTGCTTCCTCCTGCCTGCTCCCTGTTTCCCCTGCTCTGCCCCACAAGTCTGTTAGCACCTGCTGGCAGAAAGGTGGTTTTTTCCTCTGACGTTGGTTCACGCCACTGCCTTGCACAGAATCCTTCAACAGCTTCTCAAGGGACCCGAGACAAAAGTTGTGGCTCCATAAAAACACTAATTTGAGGGGATCCATGCACCCCAATGTTTATAGCAACATTATTTCCAATAGTCGAGCTATGGAAGCAGCCCAAGTGGCCATCAATAGATGAATGGAGGAAGAAGACATGTATATATACAGTAGAATATTGCCCAGACATAAAAAATGAATAAGATCTTTCCATTGGCAGCAACATGGACGGAGCTAGAGTGTAATGCTAAGGGAAATAAGTCAGACAGAGAAAGACAAATACTGTGTGACCTCACTCATATTTGCAATTTAAGAAACAAAATAAATGAGGAAAGGAAAAGAGAGAGAGACACCCTGAGAAACAGACTCTTAACTATAGAGAAGGCACGGATGCTCACTGCAGGGGAGGGTGGTGGGGAATGGGGGACATAGGGGATGCGGGCTCGAGAGCGCACTTGCTGGGATGAGCACTGGGTGATTAAAATAAAAACATAAAAAGACGTCCGTGGCTCTGGCTCACGGCACGTGGCTACCTCTCCTGTCTCAGGTGTTTTTGGCTGCTGTTGGTTTTAGCATGAACCAGTCATAGCCCATTGTGCCACATGGAAGCCTCTGGACTCCCACGTTCCTGCTTAGAATTGCGTTTTCAGATGATGAGAGCATTTGCTCATTTTGATGTGGAGCAAAGAACTGCAATTTGATTTTGATGTGCCGTTGTGTACTTGTCTTCATCTTTCTTTTGTGTGGGGTTTGCTGAACTTCTTGGATGTGTGAACTTAAAGTTTTCACCAAATATGAGACGTCTCTAAAAAAATCTCTCATAGTTTTCTTCGCTTTGTCTGACGTTAACACAGCCATTCCCGCTTTCTTTTGATAGTGTTAGCATGGTATATCTTTCTCCACCCATTTACCTTTAACCTATATTTCAGGTGGGTTTGTTGAAGGCAGCGTATAGTTGGAGCTTGCTTTTTTGTCTAATTTGACAGTGATCGCATTTATGGGCTGTGTTTACGCCATTATATTTAATATTGTTGTTACGACTGGGTTTCTCTCTGCCATCTTGCTTTTGCTTTCTCTTTGTCTCACCTGCTCTTTGTTTTTCTTCTGCTTGTTTCCTGCCTTATTTTGGATCGATTGCGTGTCTTTTCACTGGTTTTGGGCAATTTGATTTTACATGTCTTTGTGTTGTTTTCTTCATGTTTCTTTTCCTTGGAGCTTGTTGAACTTCTTGGATGCATGGGTGTATAGTTTTCCTCAAGTTTTGAAAAGTTTTTGGCTTTTAAATCCTTGATTAGTTTTTTCTTTCTCCTTGTACTCTCCTATCCTCATGGGGACTCCAAAGACACCTCTATCAGGACTCCTGAAGTTGTCCTATAGCTCAGGGGTCCTCTGCCCTGCAAACGGGACCATCGTCACACCTCTAGACCTTTCCTAGAGCTGTCTCCTCAACTCGTAGAGTCTGCCAGACTCAGCCAGGGTTTCCCTTCCGGTGGCTCGGCTTGGAAACTCTCTGCAGGAAGTACACTGGGGTGAGGATAGGACTCACCCCGTTTGCACCCTCTACCGTCATTGTCTCTGTCATCTAATGCTCCGTGCCTTGAAGTCATTACTTCATACATATATTTCTCATCTACTGGTTGTTTCAGGTAAGAGGCTAAATGTGGTCTCTCTTAACTTCTGGCTTGAATTTTTATTTTTCCTACATGTATCAAAGTTTTAGACGATAGACAAACTTCTGGGAAAATTTCGATATGGATAGAGAAAAGTTCAAACCAGAGGAAAAAAAGTTTAACTTGCAATCTTGACATCAGAAATAATGTATTTTGTTTACTGTTTGGAACACATACTACGGGTAGAAGGGAATAACTGGAGACACGGCTGTAAAGTTAAGTAGAGATGAGATCAAATTCTAGCTGTCAGTTCCCAATTATGCATTTTAAACATTTTAATATTCAGTGACGATACATCAAAAGTTTTTGACAGGAAAGGGATCAAACTGAAGCTCTGCTGCTGAATATAAACATAATGCTGAACAGCAGCAGCGGCGGCCTGGTTGTTGAGAATGCGGCTCTCGACGGGCTGTCTGGGTTTGCCTCTGACCCGCCAGGTAACAGCTCTGTGACCCGAAGAAACTGACTGAGCTGGTAGGGACCTCAGTTCCTTCATCCCTAACTGAGTTTACGTTTGTAAAATATCGAGGGAAGTGCCTGGCATAGAGCTGGTGGGCACAGCTATGGACATGGAAGTATTCACAAGAGTTCCGGCGTGGGGGCCGGGATGCTCCGGGTGGGCGTGGGGGGCAGGAGAGCCAGGTGTGCCTCTCAGACGGGGGGCCCAGCGTGGGAAGTACTTATGTATGAGGCGACTGCGTGAAGATGAAGGGGGGACCCAGGAATGACGTGTAGGGAAGGGGTGACGAGGAAGAGATCTAGAGCCAGGGAGACACCCATTAGAGAGAGAAGAGTCAGGATGGCGTCCTATCACGTGATTCCTGGGAAGAGAGAGTTTCAAGACGGACGGAGTCTCTAGACCCAGGGGTGAGAAAAGCCACTGGTGACCAGCATGAAGATCGTTTCCATAACGAGTAGGTATCGGCGGGGAAGGTGAAGTGTGGAGCGCGTCCTGTCTCTTGGAGGAAGAACGGGTGGCGATGAGAAAGAGCAGGTGAGGAGACGGTAGGGTGAGTCTGCTGACGGGCAGATTGCCTCCCGGCACCCGGCATCCCCGTTTCACAAGGGACATACTGGAGGTGGGGTGTCTCCCAAAGGAATTCCAGACATCAGAGCAGGCTGGCGGGGAAGCTCTTTCTGGCAGTGGTGGTTTTGCAGCATTCTTTGTATGACCGGGCACACAGGGCCTCTCCGTGCCGGGCCATCTGTGTTTACCCTCTCCATCCTCCCCTGCGTGTGCACTGACACATCAGGCTTACCCCGCGAGCTAGTCACCGGGAAGATTCCGGGGCCCCACCTGACGGATTCTGTTTCCATAGGGCTGCTGAGGGCTCCAGGACCCTCACATAAAAATATTTATTTACTTTTTTTAAAAAAAGATTTTATTTATTTATTTGACAGAGAGAGATTACAAGGAGGCAGAGAGGCAGGCAGAGAGAGAGGGAAGCAGGCTCCCTGCTGAGCAGAGAGCCCGATGTGGGGCTTGATCCCAGGACCCTGAGACCATGACCTGAGAAGGCAGAGGCTTGAACCCACGGAGCCACCCAGGTGCTCCTTTATTTACTTTTTGAGCAGGCAGTCTATTCACATGGTCTGAAAGATACAATAGGAATGGGGTGAAAAACCACCTTTCTGCATGTGTGGGTCTGCCGCTCAGTCCCCCTCTTCCAGAACACTCTGTCGTCTCAGGTTCCTTTGTAAAAACGTTCAGGGCATTTTAAAAACTTGTTTGCTTTTTGTGGTTCTTTTCTTTACTACACGGAGAGGCTGAAGTTGATCTGTAATCACAGGGCAGGAGCCGTAGCTGAAGGAGAGACTGGACGGTGGTCTGTGAGCGAGGAGGAAATCCGCGGGGGACTGCGTTCACAGGCAGGATTTGAGGGTGGTGTAAACACGAAGGAAAGCCCCTTCTCTCCTGCTTCTCGAATTTTCAAGATGCAAATAGCAACGGTATAGGCCTTGATGAGGCCGGTACATGGTTTTCAAGCCTGCATCCGCCCCAGAAGTCCAAACCTTGAATGTGTGCATGGGGACCACAGTCAATTACATGCAATTACTTCTTTTTTTTAATTGCTAATTTTCTATTTTTGTTTCTACCAAATTTATTGGGCTAAAAAAAATAATTAAAAACTCGCCTTTCTGGTTCTTTGAAAATATGAGCTCTGTGTGGCTTTCATGTTTTTCTTTGGCTGTCAGGTCATATGATCTCAGACAACATTAAATGGATTCAAATGATATGACTTCACAGCCCCCAAAACATTTTAATAAATAAAGAGGAGCACATGCTGCTGAATTCCCCTTGGTTCTGCCATGTTCTCTATAACCACCTCACCCTCTGCATTTTAAATAACCCTCTGTCAACACTGTGGGTGTTCAAGTTTCAAATGTCATCTAAAGGTAAATGGTTCTTTCACTAATAAGATTTTCCAGTTCTCCACGTATTTTTGGTAAAAGCTTTGTTAAAAATACACACTGGCAATAAAGAGTAAAGATTCTGAGAAGTTTTGTGTGGTTCTACTTGGAGCTATGCAATTACGTTTCTTCAAGGCGTTTCTTCTTTTATAAAGTTATTATTCAAAGGATAGTGACTTTGCAAAGTCCAACTCAAATAACAGTTTAGATGAACATTTTCCCCCAACTGTCTTTCATGGTCTTATGCAAAAGCTCAGAATGCAACGACCCCAAATAAAGAGTATTCCCACTGAGACAGGATTCAATCCACAGTGTGCGTGCAGCTCTGGTGCAGATTTACAGAATTACTCCTCAAAATGAGCTGGGGATACAGATCCAAGCTGAAGGCTATGCCTGAAAATCTTAACAGTGACTCTAGGTTTCAGAGGCAAAAGAAAAAAAAAAAAAAAGAATGAGATGAGAGATTATAGAAATGCTAAATATGAAGGGGAGAAAAATCCAATTTTTTCTTTTGCAAATATCTCCTTTTAAATTACATTGAAGACAGTTTGTTGACATTCTAGTAACGGATGTCGGTTTTTTTCTTTTTCTTGCACCAATATTTAGATCAATTTAGGTTTCAAATCAGTACACGCCTGTTGGGGGCAGTCAGTTTAAGTGGAAGGTAAGTACAAGACATTATTTTAACTTAATTAGAGAGTTGTATAAAAGTGAGGTGATTCTTCATAGTATTAGGAAGTGAAAAGAATTTTTGTTAATGTGTCTTTGTGTTCATTGTAATGTGGATATTTCTACTAAAAGTAGCTGTATACAATAATTCAGGGTAATAGGAAAATAGATGTAAATCGTTTTATGACTTTTTAGGGTGATCTATTGGTATTATTAGTGTAGAGAGAAAATTGAAATGAACACTTGATGGTATTTTCTGGGGATATTCAAAATATCTTAGCTTTAGGTAAAATATGAAAATGACATTATCACATTTATTTCCTATAAATAACAAGTATATAACTATATAGATTATTTGAACTAGAAGATAATTTTAATATGATATATTTTTAAAGATTTTATGTATTTATTTTAGAGAGAGAGGGTAGGGGAAGGGGTAGAGGGAGAGAGAAAATCCCAAGCAGTCTCCGCTGAGCCTGGAATCCAGGGGGCTTGATTCCACCACCCTGCGATCGCGACTGGGGGGGACGTCAAGAGTCAGATGCTTAACCAACTGAACCATCCAGGCGCCCCAGAAAATAATTTTAGAAAAGCTTGAGAGAAGAAGAAGGTAGGTAAGTTAAAGTAACATTTTTCATAAAGTAACTGCAGATTTGGGGCTTCATCTCTCTTATGCTAAAATAAAGGAGGTAAACCTACATTACAAAAAATGTTTCTAGCTCCAAAATTTAATGATATAATGATCACTGAACTTGATGGAAAGCTTTAAAAAATAAACAAGGGAGGCAATTAGTATATATATACACATATATATATATATATATATTTAGGAGAAGAACAAACTTGATTGGAACTAGTAATACCTCTCAACTTGCCAATTTCAAAAAAGTCACCGACTTCTACTACGCATAGTATGTAAATGCAAAGCAAGAATGTGGAGGTGGCTTACCACATTTTGCCCAGAGTTCAGAAAAGTAAACTCCATACCTAAAAAATAGTTAACTGATAAGGAAAATAGGCTAGATTTTTATCCCACAGTAACCATTAAAGAATGACGTGAGTAATCGAATCATAAATTATGATCGTGATGGTTTCCAGTACAATAATCACATCTGTTTTGGAAGGTGGTGGTTGCATCATCACACGGGCTGTTGCGTTGGGAAGAGATGTCAGGGGACATGTGACCTAGAAAATGTTGTTAGCTGGAGGCATCATCTCTCTTATGCATTTTAATAATTGTCTTTGTAATTTAATTTTTGTTTGAGAAATGAGAAGAAACCCCGAAATCAAAGTACCTATGTAAGAGTCTTTTTTTTTCTTTAAAAAGTATTTTCCCTGCAAATTCTTAGATCCATTGTATCCAAAAGGCCAGAGTATTGCCACCTGAAAGAGATGGCATTTCAGGTCCCTCCAGGACTTCCCACAGAGTCAGCTTTCCTGCCTTTGTTGCCCATTTGATGGCAGAGATAGTCCTTTCTGCACTGATGAGAAGTCATTTAGGGGATCAATTTCATCCGGGAAGAGTCAGAAAGGAGAAAGGGGAAGGGAACGCAGGATAGAATTTTGAAGTTTGATGCTAAAAAATTATTGCTTCGATGAACACCTTTGAACAGCACACAGGATGGCCTGTCTGCAGTCCCCTGTCAAAGCCCAGGACCTGGGCACCGGCTCAGGGAGCCGGGAAGGGAATCATCGCTGCTCCTTCTGCAGACTCACGGACCTCCCTGCAGAAGGTGGAATTTAAATCACACCCAGCCTAGCCTCTAGGGATGTGGGGGTTCTTTATCGCGAGGCCCTAGCATGCTGATGTGGGTCACGGTTTCCAAAGTGCTGATTGTTTTTGATCTCGGCAGGAGACTGCTTGTAGCGGAGTCAACGGGGAACCAAAGTCTCATGGAAAGAAATCCACCAGGAACCTGAGAATCTTCCTCATCAGTCAGTGACTATTTCAGAACCATAGGCAAAGTTGTAGGATGCGGCTGTGAATACTCCTCTAAAGCATCATGGTTAAACGTGTTGAGATTTGCTTTGTGATGAATAAAAGCGAAACGAGGAGTGTTTAGAAAAATGTTTCCTGTTTATAAATATTGGGGAATTTTTACCTTTTAAAAACATCTGTATTTAAAAGGAAACTAGAAATGTATTAGTTGACACCTTTATGAGATCGTCGCTCATTTTTCGGCAAAGCAACCTTTGTCATTGTTTAGGCAGGTGTGAAACGAAGTCACCCTCGCTTCTCATGTATTGTACCGGAAAATAACAGATGCTTTTGAGGGACTTTTTGAAAGAAAAATTATTAATAGGAGACATGTCCTTTTTTGGACATACAGATGCTGTCAGTCTTTTCATTTTTTGTCTTTAATGTGCAACTTCTAAAGTTATTATTCGTGTAGATGAGAAATGAGTCTTGCTAAAAGATTAGGAAAAGATTTTAAACGTGCAAGAGAAGTAATAGCAATTCTATTAAGTGAAGTTTCTGCTTTTTGGCGGGCGATTTCCCATTGTCCTGACTCAGGAGCGGCTAGTGACCCCGGGACTCCCTCCTTCCCCTCGCTCACTCCTCCTCGGAAATGTGCCTTCCAGGGCCTTGTGATGCAAAATAGACACTTGTAAGAGTTTGGAACTTCACCGCTAATTTCCCCCCTCCCTCTTTCTTTCTCTGTTATTTTTTTTACTCTGATTAAAGTAAAATAGACCAAAAAAACCCCCAAAAAACAAAACCCCAACCAAAAGCAACTAAACAAACCGTATTAACGACTCAACTTGTGCACTTTTCAAGAAGCCTTCCATTGGTGAATGGCTCAGAATGAGTCATTTGCATTAGAATGATCCTTCTGTGGTTTTCTTGTATAACGCTAAAATCACAGTATTTCCTTAGAGGAAGCCCAGACAGTGTATGGTTTGTAAAATGACCACAGTTTGTACAACTAGGTCTTTACTTCCATTTAAATTGGTCTCTCAGAATGGGTTCTCAGAATAAGAAAAGAGTCCCCGTCCCTGCCTCCCTGCCGTGCGTGCGTGTGTGTGTGTGTGTGTGTGTGTGTGTTGTTAACAGTGAAGTAAGGGCAGTGTGTCTGCTACACAGTAGCATTATTAGTGAAGTTCCAGACCGCACTCTGCCTGCCTGGACCTGCTGTGTTCTTCCTTAGATACTATAAAAGTGAGTACAAACCGTCCGACAAGGGATTTGTTCTTCTTGAGGCAAATCGTATCAAGAGGAAATTTTGGTGTGACATCATATAAATATTGACTCCAGATATTTGTTGCTCAAATTTGTTGCAAAAATAAATATTGGTGCCAATATTTGTTGTTGTGTGGGGGTCAGTATTTTTTTTAAAGATTTATTTATTTATTTATTCATTTGACACAGAGAGAGATTACAAGTAGGCAGAGAGGCAGGCAGAGAGAGAGGAGAGAGGAGGAAGCAGGCTCCCTGCTGAGCAGAGAGCCCGACGTGGGCCTCAATCCCAGGACTCTGGGATCATGACCTGAGCCGAAGGCAGCGGCTTTAACCCACTGAGCCACCCAGGCGCCCCAGTATTTTTTTTAATTGTGGTGAAGTATAAATAGCATAATCATCATTTTAACCACTTGTAACTGTACAATTCAATGGCATAAAATACATTCCATCACCACTAATCTATACTCCAAACTTTATCATCGTCCCAAAGAGAAACTCTGTACCCATGAAGCAGTTAAAGTTTCCTCCCACGCTTCTCATAACCTCTATTCTGCCTCCTTTCTTTCTGGCTTTGGCTAATTTGGGTACCTCATATAGGGGCAATCATCAAATATTTGTCCCTCTGTGTCTGATTTGTTTCACTAAGCATAATATTTTTAAGATCCATTCATGTTGTAGCTTACATCAAAACTTCATGGTCTTCATGGCTCATAATCTTCCATGGTATGTACTTTATCACATTTTGTTTATTCACCTGCGGTCGGACACTTGGACTGTTTCCACCTTTTGGCTATTGTGAATAATGTTGCCATGAACAGGCGGGTACACCTACCTTTCGGAGGCCCTGCTTTCACTTTTTGGGGATACATACGTGGGATTGAAACTGCCGGGTCCTCTGGTCATTCCCTGTTTAACCTTTTCAGTAACTGCCAACGTGCTTTCCACAGCAGCTGCACCATTTCTGTGAAATCGCCACGTGGATTCTGGGTCTGGTCAAGTTCCAGAGTGCATTTAGTCATTTCCACGAGCACAGTCCTTTTATTTCCTCAAAGTATTTCTTACAGATCATGCTAATGGGAATGGATATATTCTAGTGGTAGCTGCATCTCTGCTATTCTGGGAAATTCACTTAAATAGTTGCCCAGATAAAAATGATGTTAATGAGACTATTCTACGGAGAAAAATACGGTGGTCCACGCTCTGTACTTTCCCCAGGCGGCTTCTTCCTGTTTTCTCTGCCTCGTCCCTCCTGCTTCTCTCCTTTTCTCTTTGCTTCCCTGGTGATGGGTTACTTTCAGCTACTCTTCATGTCCTACTAAATCAAACCGGAGCCCCGGCACAGGCACAGTATTGCCGCCCTGCCCCAGTCCTCGGAACCCTATTTCTTTCTTTTTTTTTAAATTTATTTTTATTATTATTATTTTCCCAGGGGTACAGGTCTGTGAATCATCAGGTTTACGCCTTTCACAGCACTCACCATAACACAAACCCTCCCCAATGTCCATAACCCATCCACCCTATTCCTACCCTCCCACCCCCCAGGAACCCTCAGTTTGTTTTGTGAGATTAGGAGTCTCTTATGGTTTGTCTCCTTCCCCATCCCATCTTGTTTCATTATTTTTCCCTCCCTACCCCCCATGACCCCCTGCCCTGCCCCTCAAGTTCCTCATATCAGAGAGAGCATATGATAATTGTCTTTCTCTGATTGACTTATTTCGCTCAGCATAATACCCTCTAGTTGCATCCACGTTGTTGCAAACGGCAAGATTTCGTTTCTTTTGATGGCTGCATAGTATTCCATTGTCTATATATACCACATCTTCTTTAATCATTCATTTGTTGATGGACATCTAGGTTCTTTCCATAGTTTGGCTATTGTGGACATTGCTTATTCTCATTTCCACCTCTATCCCCGCTTCAGTCACCGTTGAGGGAGCATCGTGCTTCTTGTCCACGCTTTTCCACAGTTGGTCTGCCTCTTGCACTTGGGGCTGGTTGTGTCCTTTGACAAATGCTTGCTTGCTTCTCTACAAGAGCCCATCCGCTCCATCCCCTTGGGTGAGCTCCATCCCCTTGAGTGAGTAAGCTGTGGGGCTGGGATGGTAATGGCCCCTGCGGCTGCTAGCTCTGGGATCCTGGTCGTGTTGCCCCACCGCACGCCTCTATTTACAGAGCTCCTTCTGTAAGTAGTCTTCTCCAGTTCCCTGCCTTGCAAGCCCCCTGTTTCCTCCGGGGGCACACACTGCCCCGTGCCCTTCAGCACGCGGGGTGGGGACCGATGTCCCCCTCCAGGTCCCGGGACTGGTTTGCCCCTCCTTCATGGAACTTAACACATATTTTAGTGATTTATACATATATTTTAACTCCCATTTTTAGGTTATGCATTTTCTATGAAAAGATATTGTGTCTTACTTGTTTTTATATTTCTTGTGTTCCTTCTCTGAAAGAATGATTTTTTTAAAAAATGACTATTACAAAAACCACACTAAGATGAATACCTTTGGTTTTAGGTAAAGGACTTTGACAGCCATAGCTGATTCATCAGGCCTACGGTGTACGTTGGAGGATATACTTTGAAAGGTCATCCACTTTCAAAGAAAGAAAAATGTTGGGATGTATTAAAAGCAAATGATAATTATATTATTGAAATAGCTGTAATGACCTTAATTAAATTGAGAATTTGAAAATGAATAGCTGCTTCTGCACAGAATCATTAATTTTGAAAGGGCTGGAGGTTGTACTGTTTTAGGCCATGACAAATAGATAATTAAACCCATAGCGAAGTATTTCTCTCATGCGACATAGCGGGTACACCTAACTTTCAGATGGAAATTTACGAAGCAGTATCTTGAAAACGATTTTGTTCAGATTTGGAATTTCGGGCTGTGTGCACCCTCTTATCCCCCCCCCCCATGTTATTCCTGTCAGTCCACAGACCTGTGGTGACATCAATCAGATGAAAAAACAACTCTTTCTTAACCTGAAATCCCTTTCACAGCTTGCTCGGTGGTGTCTGCTCACTGTCACAGGGCCGACCTCCCACCTTCCCCTTCATGAATTCCTTGTGCCAGAGGCCTGTCCCCACCGCCTTCTCTGCGTCAGCTCTTCTCAGAATCACCAGTGAGCATCACGAGAAGTCCAGCCATCAGTTTTTGGTCCCCCTCTGGTCTGTCATCTGAGGCATGTCTGACATGGTAGACCAGACTTTCCTTCTTAAGACACAGTGTTTGCTCTACCCCAGGGACACCTCTCTCCTCACACTGACCCTGAGACCAGCAGCTCTCTCCACATCCCCTTTGGGGCTGCCCTTCCTGTTCATGCCTGGTTCCCGCAGGCTGCCTCACGACCCGCTTCCTTCTCTACCTTCTCCTGTCCCAACTCCACGCGGCGGACAGTCAGCCCCAGCCTGGAGCTCGGCTCGGAGCGTGAGACCAGTACAGCCCCCAGCCTGCTCATCAGCTCTACCTGGAAGGGCAGTAGGCATCTCAAACTCTTAGTCAGGGTTCTCCGGACAAACAGAACCAACGGGATATGGAGCGAGAACTCTAACAGGAGATTTATAGTAGAAAGTGGATGAAGTCTACTGTGTGCAAGCCGCAGACCAGGACCACTGGTGGTATGACTCGGTCCAAGTCCGAAGGCCTGAGAACCAGAGCCCCCAAGTACAAGAGCAGAGGAGGTGGAGGTTCCAGCTCAAAGAGCAGATGTGCCCTTCTCTGCTTTTCTGTTCCAATCGAGCCCTCTGTGAACTGGGTGACGCCCGCCTGCTTTGGTGAGGGCGAACTTCTTTACTCAAGCTACCAAATCAAATGTTAATCTCTTCTGGAAACATCCTCACAGACAGAACCAGAAAAATGTATTACCAGCTATCTGGGTGCCCCTTAGCTCAGTCAAAGTGACGCACAAAATTCCCCATCCCAAGTGCAACGAGGGATTCTTGCTTTTCACTCCCTTCCCTACCCTGCGCTTACGACTTGCTTCTTCCCCTGCAACTGTATCTCCACTGACAACATCACCATTGCTCACCCACGGTTAGTCTCAGCTTTCTTCCCTGAGTCCTCTCTCTCTCCCTCTCCTTTATAACTATAAAAATATAAAATTGTGTGTGTGGGTGAAGAGTGGATGACTTTCTCCTTCCCTGTCTTTTATGCACCCCGGTCCATCTCCTCACCTAACGATGCATTCATTTGGGTCTACTTCTAGAATTTTACATAATTATGCAAGAAAATGCAAATATTTAGTCTCAATTATCTCCTTTTTTTTTTACATAAAAGGTAGCATATTCAATACACTCAGAAGAACTCTTTTTTTTAAGTCAGGTTTATTGCAGTATAACTTATATTCCATAGACCATGAAAATGCCTATAGTTCAGCGACTTTTGGCAAATGCTCATGCTCGTGTGAGCACCACCAGGATGGAGATCTAGAATGCACCGTCATCCCTTAGGAAGGTTCTTTCCTGCGTCTCTGAAGTCAGTCCTTTCCTATGACAACCTGTCTTCAGAGTTTCAGGAGGGTGGTTTGGCCTCACTCGGGTGGATTTGAGTGCGATCAGAAGGCAGCCTCTGTGCTGGGCTGCTTTCCCTCGGCGTGGGCATCAACTATCCAGCCAGCCAGCCCCTGTCTCTGTACTTGGTTCTTTCCTCCTGAAGACCATTCCTTCCTAGGGATGTTATGCCTTGTTTCTCTCACTTAGCAAAGCTTTTCTTGTCTGTTTCTGGAAAGCCTTCTCCCGGCTCCCCCTGCACTGAAGCGGTCTGTCTCATGGCTGTACCACGAGGTCTCCTGGAACCAGACCCCGGCCCGGTCTTCTCCCTCCCTGACTCCCGTGTAGGCTGACCTGACCGTTACTCCCCAGTAGCCTCAACGGTGCCCCTCACAGACCTCCTGTTACTGTTGTGGGACTGACCACGGGCCCCAGCTGTACTTTGAAATCCGTTGTTGAGTCTGAGCCGCAGCCAAGTCCCTCCAGCAGCTTGGGCTCGGGATTCCTTCCAGGCCTTGCCCAACCTCTCTTAGACTGCATGGCGGTGTAGGAAGCTTCCGCCCAGCCCACACCTGGGGGGAGACTTGTAGACCCCTCTGGGGGTTCTTCCAGCCTTCCTGACTCCTGCCTTGTCCCTACGAGGCTTTTCCATAGTAAGCTCCTTGCCTAGTGTATCCCATCTTGTCAGCTTCTGAAGGCCCAGTGTAAAGCAGCTCCTGATTTCCCCTGGAGCCTCTACTCCACACTCCCAATGCCTGTCTCCTGGACCCCACGATAACATTTACGTAGTCTTCCGGCACGCATCCTTGTTTGGGGACACTCTCTTTGCCACACGGATCACGGTCTTTGACAAATGTAAAATAGATCATGCCCTTTTCTGTATACAACTTCCAAAGGGTCTCCATTACACGTAAATTAAAAATTCAAAACTTAATGCCGGTACAGGATCGAATCCTGGTTTTCCTCTCCCACCTCACCCCTTCCCTTTATCATCATGCTGTCATCCCAGTGGGACCCTCGCTCTTCCTGACCGCAGACTTCTCCCTGCAGATCTCTGAATAGTCTGCCCCTCCTCACCATTCAAGGGCTGCTTCGCAGTCACCTCTCTGGAGAGGACTTCCTTGATAACCCCTCAGCCTCGCCAGGCGGTCCACATTCCTTGACCCTGTCTTAATTCTTTCATAAGAAATGCAACTCTCTGAATGTATCGTATTGATTATTTGTTTACTTGGTAGCCATACGCGTCCCTTCCAGGTGCACATTTTGCATTATTTCTCCCTCATGTAGAACACTGTCCAGTACTTCATAGATGCTCCCTAGTTCCTTGTGTAATGAATGAGTGGATGTGTTTTAGGGGCTAATAAAAATGACAAATTTGATGTGTCTGGTGGATCCTGAGTAAGCTTTGGTGAGCACATGACTCTTCTTTATACTGGCGATGGTCCAAGAGGAGGGCTAGGAGAACACGAAGCAGCATTTCTGTATCCTGGAGGAGGCAATATTCCACAGGACTTCTGGAGAGTGCTAACAGGCACATTCGGATCTGAGCCACTTGTGAATTACATGCAAAATTTCACCCACGTCATCAGGTGTTCTCAGGGACTTGAGCATGATCCTTTGCGTTGGAACAAACTTGATGGAAGACCCATAAGCTCTTGGAAGTTGGTCACCCTGGCTCGGGAAACAAGGAGCAGTCAGTCGTTACTGCAGTAAAACGGGGGTGCACTGGGGGTGGGGACTTATCGGGGTGTGAAGATAAAAATGAATCTGTATTTCCAGCGGCCGTGTTGGACTCAAAGAATACCATCCGAAAAAAGCATGTCAAATGATGCTTTTTTTCCTTTCTTTTTTCTTTTTTTTTTTGTTTTTGAACAATCACGATGATTAATACTACTTTACAAGCGTCAGTCCACATCTGTTACAAAGCAAGTGGGAGCTCTGACGCCCACTGATATAACCTTTGGGTGAATGAACTCACCCTCCTAAGTTCCTGTTCCTTGTTGTTTTTATGTTGTTGATTTTTTTTTCTTTTGAGTCAGCAGAGTAGAAGCCAAAAAATGGTCGAGATTAAATGATTAAGCCAACTAATTATAGCTTTTAGTTATGCTCTTTTTCCTGGGATTGCAGACATTTATGTTTGTTAAGAGTATTCCTGACCTGTCATTATAGTATTACTCCAAAATTCTGAAAATGTTCTTTAAAATCTGGGGAATTTCACATATGATTTGTATTTAAGTATGCTCACTAGAATGTATAGATTTTGCAGGAGAATATTCATCTTTAAAAAATATCACTGACGGCTATGTGTCCGGGGGTTCCTTCTGGGTTTGAGGATGAGGACCGTTTCTAGATTGATAATAAATAAAGGTAAATTTGGCTAAATAGAACATATTTTATGCCATATTTCTTAAATAAAATCAAGGCATCCAAGAGATGACATAAAAAAATAACAACGAATTTGATATAATTTAGAGTTATTCTATCTTCAAATGATGTGGAAAATCCATTTGTTGCCTTTCTTTTAAAAATGAAGTGAAATCCAAGAAGTTGTAAATGCAGAAAAAAGTAGATCTAGGAGCATCTGACATTATCTCTGAGGGCAGAGACGTGAATATTTTAGGATTTCTTCCCCCTTAAAAAGTATGAATATTTTTTTTTCTTTTAAATGTGTCAGCAGCACCCAACCTCCTCCTCCTGTGCTCTCCTATGACCTGGAACGTGTGCAGGTACATGCTTACCTGAAAATGTATACTATAAAAACTGATATTAAATTATTTTGTAAAATGAACAAGTTGAGATTAAAGAGTTAAGACAGAGAGCTCTGATACAGATGCAGAATGCATTCCTTTTTGAACTCTCTCTGTGGTCAATTACCTTATGATGCCTCAGAGTCTAAGATGGCTTCAGCTGAGCTGAGTCAATGAAATATTTATGGATCAAAGGGTCCCGGAGACGTTTCCTATGGGAACGTGTATAATAATATAGTATTTATACAGCGCTGTCTTTGATGTGCTCAAAGACTGTTACAGACATTATATACTTCATCTGTACCACCCGTGAAGCAGGTTGGGGGTAAGAATGAATCTTGTTTACAAATGAGTAAAAGGAATACAGAGCAGGACTCCACAGAGGTTCACAGTGGGGCAACGACAGAGCAGGAAACCCCTGTCTCTTCAAAGGTGCAAGGAGAGAGATTCATTTCATCATGTCCACATGGACTTTTCCTTCCAAACTTCTGACTTCTCTGGATACCCACTCTCTTGGGCTTGATGAACTTTCCACTCCCCAATTCTGTCACTGAGTCCAGAATCACAGGTTGCATGACTGAAGGAGGGAGGTCAGGCTCTGCAACAAGATAATCCGGGGCTTGGATCCTGGCCTTGCTGCTCATTAGGGAGGTGAACCTGAACGAGCCAGTTAATTCATGCGTGCTTCGGTTTCTACATCCTTGAGATGAACATTTAGTCTCTGCCTCATGTGCTTATTCTGGGGACCAAGGGAGGTGACGCGGAGCCCGGCAGCGAGCGGTTCCTCAGCAAACGTGCTGGCCCAGTGGAGTCCCTGAAGGTGGCAGAGATGGAAACTGGTCTCTTTCTTGTCTGCCTGGCTGTTTGGTAGGTTTGTGATACAAGCCCAAGAGTTGGAAATTCTGTCCTTATTGTAGAGTTGGATGTTTGAGTTCCGTTTTTCACTTTAGGTATTGTTTTGAGAGGGGTGGCTTCATTCAACAAGATAGCTTTCCATCCAGCGTGTGTAGCTGAAGCAGGTGGGCAGACTGGAGGGCATCCAGGCTCCCCCATGGGAGGCGGGCAGCAGTGGCACCTCACAGGGTGGTGTGCACGGAATCCGTGGCTGGAGGGAGGAACCATCCTGGGCCAGGTCCTTCTTTATCCCTGGAGGATGGTGAGAGCTTCCAAGTCCCACAGGACACAGGGTGGGAAAGGACAGGGACTTAGTATGATAAGGAGAATGGGAGGGACTCATCTAAAAATACAGTTAAAATTATAGATCTCTATTTATCTCTATTTAGATATATGTATCTAAACAAATTTAAAAATATATTTAAATATGTTGCCAGTGGGAAGCTTGAGGTCCTGTGTTCCAGCGCCTTCTGGAATGCATCCACTGGGGCCTTGTGTTCTTTCTCTAGTCACACCCACTAATCCCAAAGAAGGTCAGTGATAATCACGTGCTTTACTAACAGAGCAATCAATGCATAGAACCAAGGGCTGAAGGAAGGAAGTCATGATATTTACATCGCTAATTCTGATATTGCTGACCTAGTAATACATTCAGTGATGCAGCTTTACATGAACTAAAAATTAGCAACTGAATTTGTCCATGTTTTTGTACTTAGGTATGCATATATTGATACACCATGTGAAGTTTTATACGAAAACCTTGTATACCAGTGACATCCTGGTTACCCTTTATTTAATAAAAGCATTTATTTATTTATTTTTAAAGATTTTATTTACTTATTTGACAGAGAGATCAGATCACAAGTAGGCAGAGAGGCAGGCAGAGAGAGAGGAGGAGGCAGGCTCCCCGCTGAGCAGAGAGCCCGATGTGGGGCTTGATCCCAGGACCCTGAGATCATGACCTGAGCCGAAGGCAGAGGCTTGAACCCACTGAGCCACCCAGGCGCCCTAAATAGTATTTAATAAACACGTAACATTTTGGAAGTGGCTCCAGGAATATTTTTGCTAACAGGTGAGGTAAGAAAAACTGATCTCTGAAGAGAACCACTGAAAGTTGTCACAAAGTTCATGCACTAAATAGAGTTAATGAAATAACACTTTCAAGAGAAGGATTCATCATATTTCTTAGGAGCAAATTGCGAGGGGAAATGGGACAGGGTGCAGTGTAGGCAATCGTGTGCTCAAAAACTGGCTCTCCGAAAACAAAAACAAAAACAAAACAAAACAAAACAAAAAAAAAAAAAAAAGAAAAGAAAAGAAACCCCAAAGCGGTTGATCTATATTCTGGCAAAAACCAGCCCCGCGCTGCCGTGTTCGCCCATGGCCCTTGTGTAAACGCTCCACCCCCCCCCACACGACAGGTGCAGGTTGCGCACGTGACGTCAGCGGAGGGGGAAGCCGGAATGCGCGCGCCCCCCCCCCCCCCCCCCCCCGCAGACGGCTCTGGAAGGACCACTGCGCGGGCGGACCGCGTAGAGGGCAGAGACAGGAAAACCGCGAACACTCTGGCAAGAGGCCAGGAAGGCTCCGCGTCCTGGAGGGGAGAGGGGAGCCAGTCGCGGTTCTCCCGGCACAAGCAGGGCGCGATCACTTGGGGTCAAACCCGCTGACGCTCTGAGTAAAGAGCCAAGTCAGCTCGGCCTGGGGCTGAGTGTCCCCTCCAGAGCAGACTTCCGGCCGGTCCGCGAGGGGTCCCTTGTGTGACCGCAGGGCCCCGCTTCCTTCTGGAAGAGGCGGGCTGGGGTGTCGGCCTCACGTGGGAGCTGAGCAGGGAGAGTTACCAGGCGTGGAGCGTGGAACGAGTGCCTGGCTTCTATTACGGGCCGAGTTGTGTCCCCTGAGTTCCCTATGTGGAGGTCCCAACCCCCAGGCCCTCCACGTCCCCCTATTCAGGAGCAGGGCCTTGGGCGAGGTTGTAAAGTCAAAACGAGGCCATGAGGGTGAGCCTGGTGTCCTTCCGGGAAGAGGAAGATCCCGGGGGTTCAAGTGCACGGTGGACAAACCACCCCACGGGCCCCGCAGGCTTGGACTTCCAGCTTCCAGAACGGCGGGAAAGCACGTCTGTGCTCCTGAAGCCGCCAGGCCGAGGCCGTTCGTTCACGGCCACAGCCTGTGCGAAGGCTTGGCCTTACCATTAGCTAATTGTCTGTCTGTTCAAGCGTTCGGAAGAAGAAGGAAAAGAAGCGACTAGAATAAAAACAACACATAAGAAAGTCGTGTGGGATATGAAGGTGGCGAAAAATGTGGTCATTTAGAATGACCTGTTTTCTGAAGATTTCTTATGAAAAGCGTTGTGATGCTGTTCTTACTTTTGGGGAAAAATTTAATTACCATGTATCATGTTACCTTAGCAACAAAAACGCCTCCTTCGGGGGAGCGCATGTGTGTATGATTGGGGTTGGGCTTATCGGTTTTTATCGTGTGTGTATATTGAAGAGGTTTGAAAGCACATGTGCTTTGTACTGCAATGTGTGTATACCGACGAGGGGTTCTTTGTGATATTTTACGTTTTCAAGCAAATCTGTACATTTAATATGTCCTGAAAGGCCCCAACATCACCTCTAACCCTGTCTTGCTTTCAGTGTGTATTTATTGTGGATGTTGTTTTGCTTCTATTTCCTTGTTCCAGTATTAAGGAAACCATCACCGACAGAAAAGACTGCTGACCTCTTAGGGGGTGAACTCCTAGGTCAAAGGCCATTTCTTCAAAAACGAGATAACTAGGTCTAGTCACTCATGGGGAGGAAAAAAAAATCCAGTTTCTCTCTTGACTGTGGAAGCGTGCTCGCAGTGGTTCCCGTAAGCACGTGACGGCAGGGTCTGGGATGAAGACTTAGAATGTCCCCATTTGCAGGGTCCTTCTGCAGGACAGCCTCCAAGAAAAGCTGAAGTGTGATCTTGAGCAGCATACACATGCAGTCAAATCCAGCTCTAAAAACAGGACATGATCCACTTCTGATATTTTGGAATCAGAGATGGCACGTGGGGTGTTATTCATGATAGTCTTTAAAAAGCGTCCATGAACGCTGACAAATGATGTGAACTTGAGGCGAAGCATTTGTGGGACACCTTGGCTACCTTTTAAAACCCTCCTTCAGAACAGGAAGAGAATGATGTAGATAAAACCCACCTGCTCCAGAGGGATGTAGGTGCTTCCGTAGGTCCCTAGAGAAAGACCTCAAAATATAAATAATGAAGCACATTGCTTTAGAGAGGCAAAGTATCAGTTCTCTCCAGCGAGGATTTCTCAACATTTAAGATGCAGAAGAGTCGCTTAGAGAGCTTATGAAAACATTAGCTCTGTTTCTGCAGGTGGGAGGTCTGCGAGGGACCTGGGACTCTGCATTTTTACCAGGCTTCCGGTGACGCAACTGCTGGCGTCCGTCCCACACTTTAAGTGGCAGGGGTGTAGCCCTTGAGTTTCATGAGCCCAAGAGCGATCTTATTCCTCTTTGTACATCCGGGGCCCAGTCTGGTGAATACCGCTGACAGCGGATCCATGGAGCTTTGCAGGGTGGTAGGCGGAGGCATGCAAAGGCAAACATGAGACAGGTGCATTTTGGTTTTGCTCTGTTCCTGGGGTCCCCTACGATGCTAAGGCTTATAGAAACCTGAAGAGCTTCTAGCATTCTCAAGTTCTCTGTGGGTACAACAAGAACTGATGATGGGAGGCAAAAAGAGAGTTTTCTATTCAAAATAAGAAGTACTTTCAAAGAATCAGAGCGTTCGAATCATGAGTGGTCCGAGGTCGTGCATTTTCTGTCCCGGGAAGTGCGCAGGAGGGACAGGATGGCCCTTGTCCGTTGTTTATAATGCAGATCCCCGGGCCGGGCTGATAGGACTAGAGAACATTTAAAATTTCTCTCAATCCTAAAATCCTCCGGGAGTGAAGTTTGGAGATGGAGGTTGCCCGTTAGGCAGTTTAAATTCTGGCATGTTCCTTCTCTGAGCTTCAGTTGGCTTCTCTGGAAAATAAAATGGCTGTAACAGCGCTTGCCAGTGTCGATGTGAGAATTCAGGGCAATTTTTTCCTTAAATGAAAGTGGCATGAACTAGAGAGTAGACATTCAATAATTGCTGTTTCTTCCGCGTCGTGGTGCACTGGTCAATGTTTAACAACAACCCTTCCCCACCTCCAATTGTAGCTGATTGTGTCGCCTGCCGATTTCCATGGGGAAAATATTCTAAATAGTCCTGTCACGGCCAATTTCAAGGTAGCAGTTGTTGAACAGCCGGATTGCAGAATTCCTGAGAGTTGGGTGAGAAAGGATGCAAAGGAGGAAGCAGGACGTGGGCTGGGGGTCAGCTTACCTGTGGACGAGGTCACACTCGAGAGGCCGGCGCCAGGTGGGTGACTCTCAGGTTCTTTGGTGAACTCAGGAGCTGCGCAGATTTGCTCCTAGGAAAAGAGTGGATGGGAAGCTACTGCGAAATAGCAGGAAGTGTGGGACCGGAACCGGCCAAACAGTGGGCAGGTGCATTAAAACAGATGGCTTTTTTTTTGAGTGTGTGCTCCTAAAATTTTTAGTGTTTAAAACTCTCTGATGTGTCTCTCAGATTAAAGTGCTATATTCATGAACATAATTACTCCACAGTCCTTTGTGAAATGAAGTTTGAATTTTAAAACCGTATTCTTCCAAATTAGCCATTAAATATATGAGCATTTCTATTTGAATTTAATTCCATTACCTGACAAGTGTTAGTTCTTCATAATAATGACAGAAATGTGATTAGGTCATTAAGTTCAATGCCTCAGAACTGTTTTCAAATGTTACACCCTTCATGCATGTGTGTTAAGATACGTCCTGATACAAGACCAGAAATCAGATACATTTTAAAATCACTGCTGAAAGAGTGACATTGCCTGGCCAGGTTGATTTCAGGTCATATGCATAATTTCCTTCTGCCATTTATAAAAGAAGACAGAAATGGTGAATGGGGATATTGGACACGTTCATTGCTTAAAATGCAGGAAAAAATATTGAATAATGGAAAACAATGGTCCTCTGGCCTTTACATTCCAACACCAGTTCTTCTGATGAGCGTTGCTGTTTGCTCATGAAATGAGCATACACAATGATCCCGTCCTTCGGACTGGATTATTCACAAGTTTTCTAAGAGCACTTGTTTTGCCCGATTTCTAATCATACACAAAATGATACCGCAGCTATGACTTCTATATCAGTTTTCTCCACTTTAGGGTTATTTACGGATCAGAACTTTTTGGAGGTCCTACCTGAAATTAATTAGCTAAAGGAAATTAATGCCTGGGGGTAGTGTTAGTGCCTGAATATTCATTATATCCTTTTAAAGAATGTATATGTAACGTTGATTCTGTTTCTCTTCCCAGAAATGCTATATGCTGATAAAGCAGCATATACCTGTCATAAGTAGGGACGTTCCCGTCCCAAATGAAGCCCCGTTCTCTCTGGGCCGGCCCTACTTCTTCTTTTTAATCTGGACCCCAGGATGGTGCCAGAAGTTGAGGTAACTTTTTAATGTAATACCCAAGCAGGTTCTTTTAACTTGAGGTTTATAACGAAAACAAAGGGATTAGTTGAGCAGGACTGAATTCATGCTCTGGTATGAGCCACACAGAACTCCAGAGCGGGTTTTAAGAGCTAAATCATGTACAAATACTTGAAGAAAATTATACATAATTTATGGCATAATTGCCTCGTGAATCTTGTGTTAACTAAAAATCTCTCCTCTCGTTGCACGGGTGTCGAAGCCGCTCTGAGATGGTGCTGATGGGATTGCGTCCTGTGCTCGCTTCCCTGTTTGGGGTCCACTCCCCCTCCACACCCCTCTGTGTTCAGTTTGCCTTGTCTACTTTCGAGGTGTCCCTGTGCACAGCCGGCACAGTCGGTGTCCCAGGCGAGGCGATGGGTCTTGCCTGTAATTTCAGCCTCCCACCTCCAGCAAGAAGGATGGTTTGGAAGCAGATGTGCCAACGTTGAGGTCCCTCACAGGTCCGTGGCCCCTGACCTGGATGTCTTGCATGACCCACTCATCGAGTCTGCTTTTGTATCTTTGCGAACTGGAAGCCCATCCCACAATGAACCTGCCAAAAATCTACTGACTGTTCAACCTGATGACACAGGTCCTTGGTTTCTAGGAATTAAGGGGGATTGGGGAAAATGACGTGTGGATGGCGCCCTTGAAACACCTGTTTCAAGATTATCAAAGCTTTCAGGACAAACAGGTCCGTGCTTCTATTTCTTCTGCCTTCGCATTGGTTTCTTCTCCGTGTCACAGCAAACATGATTTTCTGCCTTGTTTTCAATGATTTGTGTCCACTCGCAAGATTCAGAAGCTCTCCGCCACAACTCTGAGACTCCTGCTGTCCTTGCACCAGCGCGCCTCCCACTCAGATCGTGTGCTGGGCGTGGGTGTTTGAGGATGGCGATATTTCAGACTCCTCCAGTGAGCTCTTCTCTTCTGCCCTGGAGAATGGAGGACCCAAACCTACGTGACCCAAGCCACCCTCTGCTTAGATAGAGGTGGAGGTTGTGTTCTCTAGGGGGCGAAGAGGGAACCAGGCAGATACTCAGCTTTTGGTATTCACAACAGAATTGTCTCAGAAACCTTCGGAAAGCCTTGTAAGTCAGGCTGGATTTCCAAATTCATTTTATTGCCCCATTTTCCCTATTAACGACTAGACTTGGGGACGTTGGTTGACAGAGAGGAGGGAGGAGGTTGGCAAGTCAAGGATGTGACTCCCGAAGTCTCCCCTCTCTCAGCATTGGTCTAGACAGCGGGGTGATCACTGAACAGCAGCAGTCAACCTTACCGTCCCTGGATGAGGGACTCGTAAGACCCTCACCCTGTTTGTTCTTTTATGTTTCTAGTTATGAGAGCCTCCTATAGGCACCTCATACATGCTTGTTGATATGATGAACCCAGGATTAAGTATTGTATTTATGGAGAAAGCTAACTAGGACCCTTTCTCAGTGTATTAACCATCATACGGTTCTGATAGTTTAGCGAGTTTTCCAGAATAAATGAAACAGGGTTAGTTCCAGTTTGATCCCTTCTCTATGTTGGCACTTCAACTTCTACCTCATTTTTCCTGTTACCTGCTGCCCTACCCAGAAGACACTTTGTGTCAAGAGAGGGAGAGCAGTGTCCATTATGTCATGGGTATGACAAACCACCGGGCTAAAGCAGGCCCAGGGATGAAACACATGACAAATGAGGAGGCTTCGTGAAGGACACTTACAGAGGTGAGTTAAGGGAGCCGACAGGGGTGTTAGGGACCCAGCGACCAGCCCTCACGGGAGGTCTCCCAATCTCTAGGGCCAAGGAGGCAAGGCGAGGAAGTGTTTCCTGAGGCTTGGTGACCTGGGGGTTCAGAGGACGCCCCTGCCCGAGCTCTGGCTGCAGGAATGAGGCGCTGCTCGACACCCGCCCTCTTGAACTTTACCCAGGCCCTGCGATCCGGGGCCACAGCAAAGGTAGTTTCCCCCTGTTTGTGTTCTGGAAAATGGTTTCCTGCAAGGAATGTACCTTCCCCATGTGAACAGATAGGACTTGGGGCTGCCTTTATGTCAGCCCAGGACAAGGCCAGGCGCAGACCCTCCCAAGTCCCATTCTTGGCCTCCTAAATGATTAGCTGAGCTGCTTATCCCCACTGACCGGTGGGAACAAAATGCTTGTTAACAAACTTCGGTTAAGCTTCTCTTCTGCCTCCAGGTGCACGAACTTTGGTCTCCCCGCAGCCTGAGCCAGCTGACACCCACTCTCCCCGCCTCTGAGAACAGGCTGGCCTCAGAGTCCGACATTCTCTGATGTACAATCTGATCACATGCCCCTTTCACTCACGGCGCCCACACCAGGCTCTTTCTATCCTTGTTTCTCTCTCTTTATCAAAGGAAACCCCCATCAGCCTAACTCTGGAGACGCTTGCAGGTGTTACGGTCATGACATTCTCCCAGTTTCCATGGTCCCTTGCCCCCAGCCCCCTACAGTAACCCTTCCAAACAAAATCTCTCCTTACCGAGGCCAAGGTTTTGGTTGTTATGTGATAAGACACGGTATCAAACAGGAAGGAAGTGGGGAACGAACACCCTGACCTCTTGCCTTGCTCTCCAATTTCCCACAAGTGCCTCCCATTTCCCGAAGCTGACAGGAAGTCCACAGGCTCAGCCTTTCGGGGAACATCAGGACAGAGGGCAGGGAGAAGCGTGAGGGTGGTGGTGGGGGCTGGGGGTGCACGGAGGGAGGGGGGGGACACAGGGGACTTAGGTCTCCTTGTGTTTACTTCCCTTTCCTAAGATGGCACCTTTGTCCTGCTGTTTGCTTTAGCACCCTGGGTCGGGACTTCCAGTTCCTCCTGCTTAGTTCTGCACCCCAAGTTTATCTTGGAATGTCTTCTGTACTCTCATTGTTCAGAAACCGCTGTTAAGAGTTTGAGGTATCTTACTTCAGACTTGAATATATGTATGTTATATACACATATATACACATCCAAACGTGTAAGTAATTCCTCAACAACAGTGGTTTCATAGAGTAAATCTAGTTGGCAACTACCGTTTTTAAACTTAGCAATGTGTTTTGAATGTCATTTGGTGTGAGCCTATTTAATTATTCTTTACTGATAAAAAGTCACCTCGCTTCTAATGTTTTCACCACTATAAACCATGTTGCAAAGAACGTCTATATTTTTTCATGCATTTGTGTGAGTTTTTCAATTGGATAAATTCTTAGAAGTGAGACTGTTAAAGAATATGAACATTAAACATTTTAATAGATATTGCAGTTTTTCCTTCCAAAAAGATTAGCGAATTTTGGTACTCCCACTCACAGCGTGTGACAGAACTTGTTTTCCCATACTCTTGCCAACACCGGGAATTATTAATCTTTTAACCACTGCCAATTAGAGAGTTGAAAAATGGTATCTTATTGTTATTTGAATTTAATTATTTGTGATTTGATTAGGTTCTCCAATGATTAATGGCCACTTCTGTTTTGTTCTCTGTGAAATGACTCTGTATCCCCTGCCCAATTAAGAATAGATGAGGTACGCTTTCCCCACTGACTTATAAGGTTTCATAATGTCAAGAAAACTAGCTGCTGTCAGATGTGTTGTAAATATTTTTTCTCAGTTTTTCCGTTCACTTTTTAAGGTTTACTTGTTTTTTGATACAGAATTAATTTCCATTTTTAGATGTGTATTAATAGAATTATATAATAATATATTTTTAATAGAAATTATATCTAGGTAGGTAGATAGATAGATTAAACGTTATAGCCTTTGCATTGGGCTTAGACAACATTTACTGCCCAAATTATAAAAATATTTAGACTTTTGGGGTGCCTGGCTGGCTCAGTTGGTTAAGTGTTAGACTCTTGATTTTGGCTCGGGTCATGATCTCACGGTCATGAGACCGAGCCTCACATCTCAAGGCTGGAGCCTGCTTGGGGTTTTCTCTCTCTCTCTCTCTCCCTCTGTCACTACCCTTCCTCTCTAAATATATATACTTATATAAAATTACTTATATTTTTATATATGTATTTCGACTTTTTTTCTTCCATTACCTTAGTGTTTCACCTTTAAGATTTGTTGCATCTGGATTTTACTTGCGTCTTAGAATGGGAGGTACACATGCACATGTATTCATTTATTTATCAAGTGGCTGGTGAGCTCTGCCAACCTTGTGCGTGAAGCCTGCATGCCCTCACATTCGTGGGCATCTTTACCATGTGCTGCCTCCATACGTCCCACACTCTCGTCCCAACTCTGCTCCCACCGCTATTTCTCTGCATCATTACTCTTCCCTTGTAAGTATTATTTAGAATTCTGCTATTCTCTGTTCCTCTGAATTTTCCTTCCAAATAAACTTTGCAATGGTTTCATTAAATTCTTTAAAGATTGTTTTTTAAAATGTGATTATAACCACACTTAATCCAAATGCTAATTAATGGAGAATTGATGTTTTTACAACCTTGAGTACTCCCATTCATAAACAGACGTGAACCTTTCTGTGTTACCTAGGGGAACTGTAATGTATGCTTCGTATAGTTCCTTTAATTTCCATGTTATATTTGACTGGGACTCCACACAGAATGTTCCGAAATGGCCGCAGAATTGAATTGAACTTGAAGATTTTGCTTCTGCCAGTTTGTAATACTCTCCTTGGACAAGACACTTCCAAGATGACTTAGAAATGTTGACAATCCTCATACACAGGTGCATTCTAGGGATTGACATCATTTCTGTTTTGATTCGCATATGCCTGGTCCCTAAGTCCGCCGCATGCCAAGTCAAGCAGAACTTCTGGCTCAGACTCAGTCCAACTGTTAACCACATACACACAGAAACAGGAGTTTCTCCCTATCCTGCCTACCCACACGGAGAGGGAGGCTCTGGGACGGTAATCTTTGAGGGAGAGGTGGTTCCCTTGTCAGCTCATCATCTTGTCCATCTGACAGACGTGCTAGTTCTTCCTCCGTAAACTGCAAAGGGAAGGAAAGGTGCACATACAGGGAAGGTGGGCATTTTCCCAGCTCCTCAAGACTTCGTTGTCCTTGAAATGTGGTTGTGTAACTCTGTTTGAGTGTTGTGAACCGCAAGAACATCAGACACATGTACATTAAAATGCAAGAGTGAATTTGCATTCCAAATTCAATTACATTTTGGATTATCCACTGTCTTTAAATATTTCCACAACTTCACTCTACTTCCAGCTCCCTTCATTCCCAATTTCCTACCTATAATTCTATTTCATACACAAACAGATTAAAATATGTGCTCTTTCTTAGAAAAAAAAAAGTTGGCTTAGAAAAGGGTGAGTGGATAATTTTTCTTTTCAAGCTGCTGCTAAATTTCTATTGGATCACTTTTGTACATCTGTGCCAAACATTTACTAGTATATCGACATTGCAAAATCCAGTGCCATTAAAAAAAGAAATTAATTTGAAAATTCATTATAAATTAGACATATTCTGTTCTGTCTTCCTTTAGTGTGTGATGATATAACAGTTCATCTGCTCTTGTTAGGTTATTAAATTCTAAGCCAAACTATCTTGTAATGGGGGAGGGTGGGAAAGCTCGTATAAAATATGATAGATCACTTGAAGGGGTTTCCATACTTTCCTGAACCACAATTTTTATTTCATGCCAGTATCATTTTTTTGCCAAAATACACTCTGATTATGGCTGTAAATTTGGATAGCTTATGTTATAATTTTTGGAGGAGAGGAAATTCACAAAAAAATACAGTTTACAAATTAGGAATGACTTGGAATCCACAATATTAAAAAAAAAAAAACCCAGAAAGCCTACAAATGCCATTTTTCATACCACTTGGGTGTAATTGGTTCTTGAAAGATTAGCTCCTACATATTTTATTCCCATGATATAGTACAGGGCTCACCAGGTTGCACATGAAGCAATTTAGTAATTGTCAAATAAGAAAGATGTTTTAAAATAAGGAAGGAGAAAAAGAATGGCTTTTGAATTTTGTGTGTTTTGGTGTATGCATTATCTCTTTGAAGGAGTTTTAAAATAATATCATTTTTTTTCCTTAAAACAACTACAATTGGATCTTAAAACCAAAACATGCATGGGCCTAAAATTTTTTATCATAAAGAATTTCAAGCATTCAGACAGAGAAAAAATTGTAGTGAGCACCCATGAATGCATGTGTTAGTTTCCTAGGGCTACGGCAACAAAGTCACAAACATGGTAGCTTAGAAACAACAGAAACGTGTTTTCTTATAGTTCTGGAGGTCAGAAGTCCAAAATCAATATCACTTGCTTGACATCTCGGCATTGTCAGGGGACTTGGGAGAGAAGTTGTTTTGAGCTTCTTTTGGTTTTTGGTGGCTTGTGGCCCCATCCAGTCTTCACGGTCAGCATCGTCAAGTTTCTCTGCTCCAGCTTCACAGTGCTCTTGTCCCTGCGAGATTCAAATCTCCTCTGCTCCCCTTTCATTAGGATACACGTGATCGCATTTAGGGCTGACCTGGCTAATTCAGGATAATCTCCCCAGGTCAAAAATCTTTAACATAATTACATCTTCGATGACCTTGCCTTTTGGGGGGCAAATCAGATAACATTCACAGGTTCCAGGGCTTCAAATGTGAATATATATTTTGAACGCCTAGCCATTTTCCAGCCTACCACAATATATTGCCTGCATTTATTTTTTGCCCCACTGTTTTTGCTGTATAGAATAAGTTATTGACTAGGAACGCCTGGGTGGCTTAGTGGGTTGAGTGTCTGACGTTTGGTTTTGGCTCAGATCATGATCTCGGGGTCCTGGGATGGAGCCCCACATCAGGCTCCGTGCTCAGTGGGAAGTCGGCTTGAGATTCTCCCTCTCCCTCTGCCTTTCCCCTGCTCATGATCACTGTCTCTCTCTCTCAATAAATAAATAAGTCTTTTAAAAAATTATTGAGGGGCACCTGGGTGAATCAGTCTGTTAAATATCTGCCTTCAGCTCCGGTCATGATCTTGGGGTCCTCTTGCTCAGAGGGGAGTCTGCTTCTCCCTCGCTCTCTACTTCTCCCCACCGCTCATGCTTTCTCTCTCTCTCTGTCTCAAATATATAAACAAAATATAAAAAATAGTTATTGATTGGGGTGCCTGGGTGGCTCAGTCATTAAGCGTCTGCCTTCGGCTCAGGTCATGATCCCAGGGTCCTGGGGTCGAGCCCCGCATTGGACTCCCTGCTTTGACGGAAGCCTGCTTCTCCCTCTCCCACTCCCCCTGCTTGTGTTCCCTCTCTCTCTCTCTTTGTCAAATAAATAAATAAAATCTTTAAAAAAGTTATTGATTGTGTGACATTTGTCCCCAAATATTTCGGTTTGCATTGCAGAGAAACACGAACATATACCCACATCCAATTCCATAATGACACCTAACAAAATCAATGCTAATTTCTTAATAGCATCCAACATCTATTCCATAAATACTTTTCCTATATTTGTCCTCCAGATGTCTCTTACAGTTGCGTAGTTCAGGTTTCCACATCCAGTTTGGTGTCAATCTCTCCACTCCTCGTCTTCCCCCTTGACATCGACATATTGAAGAGACCTGGACTGTTTTCTGTTAAATATCTGGCCTTATGGATTTCTGTGACTGATTCTTCGTGATGACCCGTAACTTGTTTTTCTACCCACCAAAGGTCCTGATGCTTGGAATTTAGGCTTAAAAGTTTGACTGCATTCAGATTAAACATTTCTGTAAGAGATGTTCAAAGGTGATGCTGTCATATAGAAGATATGTAATGACAGTTGTCTGAACATTGGTGATGTTAAGATAGATCACTACTTTGGAATTAACTGTCCTTCACTTTATTTCAATCTCTTCTCTGTCTTGAGTCTAATGAATGGTCCCTTATTCTCATCATCATCTGATTAAAAGATAGTCATCCATTTGATTTAAAAAATAGTTTTATTCATTCTTCACATTATAAAAGTAGCTATAAAAGTGTTACTATATTTGCAAACATTCAGAAAGAGAAAAGATGTGAAGAAGACGTTGAAAGTCATAGGTAATCCATTCATCCACATTGTTAGCATTGATTAACCTGTGTGTGTGTGTGTGTGTGTGTGTGTGTGTATGTGTGTGTGTGCCTCAGTTGCACATGTATATCTGTCCCATCATGTATGGCAAATTGTTGAAGTTTTTTGAGTTCCAGGTAAATATAACTTTGAATCTTGTGCATTAATTCTTTTTTAAAAAATATTTTATTTATTTATTTGACACAGAGAGAGAGATCACAAGGAGGCAGAGAGGCAGGCAGTGGGGGGGGGGGAAGCAGGCTCCCCGCTGAGCAGGGAGCCCGATGTGGGGCTCGATTCCAGGACCCTGAGATCATGACCTGAGCTGAAGGCAGAGGCTTTAACGCACTGAGCCACCCAGGAGCCCCTTGTGCATTAATTCTTAAACACTGTTGCAATCAAACACATAAATGATACTTGATATTAAAAGAAGATTTTGCCTGATGATGCATATAGGGACTCATTAGTTTTAAAATTCACTTGACTTTTTTTTTTCCTGGACTGAAGAATTTCTATGGACGTGTTCGTTATGCCCTCACTTTGAAGGGAAACATGGTCCCATTAAGCAAAGTAATGAAAATCACTGAGGAGCAGTCACTTCTAATGCTTGAGAAAGAATGGGGACAAGAGAGAACAAATGATTCACAAAAAGGTGACATCTGAGATTGAGTTTAAAGCAAGAAAGGCAGTTTGCCAAAGTTTAAATGGGAGAACAGATGAAAAGATCTTTTAGCCAGGAAAAAAAAATGATGTACAAAGGCAGAAGGTTTTTTTTATTTGTTTGTTCTTTTTAAATATTTTTATTATGGAGACTTCTAAAAAAAAGATAGGATAGTTTGTTAACCCGAATGCATCCAACTTCCAAGCCCAGCCATCACCGCCTCTTAGACAAGCTCTTGAACAACAAACTCTTGTATTATTAGAATCCAACTTCAGGTACTAGATAATGTCACCATTAAATATTTAAAATGCTTCTCAAAAAGATAAGGACTCCAAACCCCAAACCCCAAACCAAAGCACCATGACTCAGCTGACACAAAGATTTGCTATTGTCATCCAGTGTCTAAGGTTTTCTCCCACTTTTCCTATACCTGCCAATGCTTAGGTTTGTACAGTTTCAATCAGAATCCAAATCAAGTCTATCTCTTGTGCTTAGTGGATATGCCTTCCAGACTCTTTCTCTCATTCTTAACTGAGGAACCACTTTATATGCAGGGAAATGTCCAGATCTTCAGTGTGTGATTTTAACAAGTTTTGACAAATCTATTCCACCCTCCAACACCCAATCACGATATGGAAATTTCCCTATCAATTTCTGTCCTTTATAGGGAACCGTGAAGAGAGTGGAAAAGGAAAGGTTTTTCCTCCCAAAAAATAAGACCGAAAAAACTTCATAAACATATACAAAAAAAGGACCTCAACCCTTACTTCACGTGAACTTTCTAGGCTTAGTGTTTGCATGGTGTATTTCTTCTGTCATTTTACTTTTCACCTATGTCTTCATATCAAGGTGTGCCTCTTGCAGGCAGCAGATAGTAGGTTCTTTCTTGCCCCACCCCACCACAGTCTGAGAATTTCTGACTCAGTTGGACTGTTCAGCCCACTTACATTTAATATAATTATTGATATAGTTTAGTTTATGTCTATGTTGTGATTTATTTTCCAATTTTCTATCTGTTTTTTGGCCTTATTTTTTTCTTCCTGTCTTTTATGGGTTAATTGAACATTTTTAGGATGCATTGTTAATTCCTTTCTTGGCTTTTAGACTCTCTTTATTTTTTTAATGTTTGTTCTGGGAATTATAATATTCACCCTTAATTTAGAGTTAATATTGTCACATTTTACCAAAAAAAAGTAAAATTCTTACAACTACAGAGTTTCATTTACCCCTAGTCCTTTGACCTTTTGTTGGCATATACCCTACATTCAAATACATTAAAAAATCCCTCGATGCGATGTTAATATTTTTGCTCTCAACACTCAGTTGCCTTTAGAAACATCGAAGAGAAAAACTGGTCTTTTATATTGATCCAGATATTTACCATTTTTGCTGCTCTTTAGTCTTTTGTGCATTCCGAGTTTTCCCTCCCACCTAAGGACTTCCTTCAGCCATTCTGGTGTGTTGGTGAGAAATTTTTTCAGGTGTTTATCTGGAAATGTGTTGATTTTATCTTCATGTTAAGGGATATTTTTGCAGGATATAGAATTCTGAGTTGATAATTTCCTCCCCAATTCTTTGAAAATGTTATTTCATTATTCCTAGCTTCCTTTTTTTTTCTTTTAAATAAGAAGTCAGCTGCCATTTCTATCACTGTGCATATATGAGGTCTGCGTCTTTTTTCTCTGAGTGCTTTCAATATTTTCTTTTTGTCTTTGGTATTCAGCAGTTTAATGATGATATGATTAGGTGTGTGTTATGGGTTGAGTTCTGTTCTCCTCCAATTCCCGGATTGACATTTTAACCTCCAGTACCTCAGAAGGTGACTCTATTTGGAGCTAGGGAATGCAAAGAGGTCATTAGGTTAAATAGGTCATCAGGATGGGCCCTAACCCAGTTTGACGGGTGTCCATGTAAGAAGAGAAAATTTGGACATGGAGAGATAACAGACGTGCACAGAAGGAAGACCATCTGAAGACACAGTAAGAAGGGGGCCACCTGCAAGTCAAAGGGCAGGCCTCAGAAGCAACCGAACCCACCAACACGTTGATCATGGGCTTGTAGCCTCCAGAACAGTGAGAAAATAAATGGCTCTTGCTTAAGCTCTCCAGTAGTGGAATCTTGTTATGGCAGGCTTAGCAAACTAATACGGTGTAGATTTCTTTGTGTTTATTCTACTTGGGGTTTACTCAGATTCTTGGATCTATAAATGGATGTTTCCCATGAACGTTGGGAAATTTTGCCATGAACTAATTGTCCAGAGACTTTTCCTTCCCCTTTCTCTCTTCCCTCCCTGTCTGGGATTCAATTATCTGTGTGTTAGACTGCTTGGTATTATGGAGTATGTCAGCGAGGCTCTTTCCTTTTTTTCTCAGTCTATTTTCTCTGTTTCCAGTTAAATAATTTTTATTTGTCTGTCTTCAAGTTTACAAGCTTTTTCTTCTGTCATCTCCAGCCTGTTGCAAAACCTGTCTTGTGAGCCTAGGGTTAGTTTATCTCCAATCTCTGTCTTTGTGGCCACACTATATGTTATTTCACCAAAATATTATGTGAGTCTTTCTGTACAGTAAAAAACCCCACTTTTATATAGTGCTTTATTTTAAAGGAACTCTACCAGCCTCAAAAAAAGAAATTCCAATGATTATGAATTCAACTTTAGATTTGTTGTTTGCCTTTGTCACACAGCATTAGGTAAAATATGTAATTATTAATTACAGGCAAGAAATAAATAATTATAATACATCAAATCAACAATATCCTAAGAAGAGCAATAGAAAAATATCTTTAATAATCCCAAAGACACCAGCTAACCAGATAGACAATTAATTTGTCTATGCATAACGTTGTCAGGGAAAATGAATGATATTTGAATTTTTTGTATTCCAGTTATTTAATGAATACACACATAATGTGGCTAAAATATTCTTTAGCATCATAAAACATTTCATTTGACCTTTAAATCACATGTAAGTTAAAGAACTGTTTAGAATGCAGCAAAATGAGGCCAATAAGAAATGCTTATAAAACTTTTAATAGATTCAGTCATATATAATGTGCTTTAGCTTGGTTTAGATGCTCTTTTGTCATTGTAATAGGGATTAAAGGTGAAAAATTTAATGATTCACCCTGACCCATGTAGCCAACGTAACACTAAACACTGTATTTTTTTCAGATCTAATTTTCCCTCCCATTGTCTCTCCCCTCTGATACTTATATGTAAACCAAACATCACGCTGAAAGAACGTATACATTGACTTCAACGTGTTTTGACAATGAATGTAAACATCCTCAAACTAAACTCAACTACCAATGCGAAATGTTTTTCTCCTCTCTGTGATCACGTTCAGCATTGGTATCAAAGAGAAGGGAAACTTCCAAGTATCTAGCAGTTTGACCATGTTTTTCAGAGGTTTGTAGTCTTGTGGGAACAGGTGCTATGTGAGAGAGACTTGCTTTTCTGCATACCAGCTAGGGCCAGGAGGAGGAAAGGAGTATCAAAAGTTTGTTCCCTGTGCCTAATAAAAGTAGACATTCAGTTGGGTTTATAAATTCTCCTTTTAAAATGTAATAACTCTAGAAAGGGTTAACTGTATTAATCATTTACATCTTAAAATATCTACTCTTAAAAAAGACGGGTTTCCTCCAAAATACCTTACTGAGAGCAATTTCCCTGAGCACAAAGACAATTGGTTGAGGGAAGGGTCTTGCCAAGAATTGAGTTACCCAGAAGTTCTTAGAAGAGAGACAGACCTATGAACTACAATATGTTGGTATGTAGATAACCAGATAGAAATACAAAGATTCTGAGTATTTGGAAAAGAAAAAAAGACCTTACATAATAGGATAGGATAAAGTTTTGCCCAGGATTCTAGTCTTTCTGAAAAATCACATTTTATGTCACTTTTGTTTGAGGCAGACCAAGCATCTGAATAATTGAATGAGTGTTGAAGTTTCCATTGATGTGTTTGGCTCCTTGGAGTTTCCTATTGTTCATAAAGCACCATAGAAAGAGAACAAATAAACAAAATACTTGATTCCTACTCTGCAGGGGCTTCTGTTAGGCTGAAAGGCTGAAGTTCGAGAGGTTTGCAGGAAGATTTAATGAACTCAACAATTTTTGGTCTAGCTTCTTTCATGTGTAGGCACTGTTTTAGACTCTGGGGATACCCTGGCAAATAAAACATACCCCAATCCCTACCTTTGTGGAACTCTTACCGTCGTGGATCAAGACAGACTATGAATGTAATAAATAAGTCAAGCTCATAGTGAATTAGAGATTGTTATTTTTATATAATATGCTATTTCTAAGTAGTATGTTAGACCTTATCTAGTATGTTAGGAATTGTCAAGTGCTGTGAGAGAAGGAGCAAAGGTGACAAGAACACGTGCAGAGATTGTATTATTCAACAGGAGAAATGGTGGCACTCCCTGGGAAAGTGTCATTTAAGCTAAGACTTGTAGGAGGTAGAGGAACTGGTTATGAAGATTTTAGGGGTAGGGAGAAGATGATTCTAGGCAACAGGAAGGCTTCTTTGAGATAGAAGCAAGGCTGACCATTTTAGGAATAAAGAGTTGGCTGATGAATTAGAGTGCAGGAGTGAGGAAAGCCTCACTCATAAGGCTTCCCTTATAGAAATATGATAGAGCTCTAACAGGGGGCTTGATTGGGGGTGCCTAGAAGTCATGAGAGAGGATGTGGAGTTCACTGGAGGAACCCAGTGGGGAACAACTAGCTGATTTTCAGCACAGGAGTCACATGACCTGACTCACGTTTAAATGGGATCTTCTGGATGCTGCACAGGGAATAGATTGTGAGGAGCCAATGGTTGGAAGCAAGGAGACTTGTCACTGGGAGCCTCTGCAATAATCCTAATGAGAGATTCTGGTATCCAAGGATTGGAGAAATGAAAGTAAAGAGAAGCGCTCACATTTGGATAGATTTTGAAGGCGAAGCCAACAGAATTTCATTTTGGGTTGGGTACAAGGTATGAGAGGAATTTTGTAGTCAAGGATGATTCCAAGGTAGCTGGAGGGATGGAGTTACCATGAACTGAGAGAGCAGGGGCAGGGAGCAGGTTTGCAGACCAATATCAATATCAAATTAGTTTTAGTTTTTAATCATACATATGAGAAATCGTTTGGAAGCCATCTCATGAAAACTAAAATTAAGGAAAATTTTGCCCTATTTGGACAAGCAAATGGATCTTTGTTTAGGATATTCTACCATAATGGGCTGTCTTTTGATGTGTTACTGTGGTGGAGGATCTTTTTAATGTGGTATTCTCTGATTGAAACCCGAGAGTGACAGTGAGGTCTATGTGGTAGGTCGAAGGAATGTTTATGTTTCTTGGATTTATTTATCCCAAGAAAGTACTAAAACATACTGAATTGAAAATTATTCATTTAATCCTAATAATTCAGGAACTGAAGATTTAAGAGTCAGTATTTCAACACTATTAATTTATGATCCCTGTGAGGTCATAGAAATCTTTTGAGTTCTATGATAGCCGATAGATTTTTTTTTGAAGTCTACACAAACGTCCATTTCCAACACCTCAGAGCCCTGATTTTATGCCCAGTTTTTGTAACTGTCCTTCTTCTTCTTGTCTTCTGTCCTCCTCCATCTCTTCCTACTCCATGACTTCTAATCTTCCATCCTTACCATCGGGAAGACTATACACGCAGCTTTGGTTTTAGGCCATTTCTAATGCCTTGGGAGAGGTAGGTTAAATTGAACAAGAAATATTGTACCTAATATATAAAATAAGTAGTGTTTATTTGGGTTTATATACGCTTATTATTTTTGTATGATTACATTCCATTTCAAAATCATGTGAATAAAGGCCTGAACATACAATTAGATATATCTCTAATTGCAAAAATTCCACTTTCTAAAGGCTACTTAGGACATGGTGCTGGATGGAGCAGAGGAGCTCAGCTATGGAGAAAAAGCAAGAGGTGGGTATCCTAGCTTGCTAGGGCTACATGACAAACACCACAGACTGAGCAGCCTTAACAACAGAAATTCATTTCTCATAGTTCTGGAGGCTAGAAGTCTGAGATCTAGTTATCAGCAAGGTTGGTTTCTTCAAAGACTTTTGTCCTTGGCTTATAGATGGTCATCTTCTCCCTGTGTCTTCGCACGGTCTTCCTTATGCATGTCTCTGTGTCCTAATCTCTTCTTAGAAGGACACCAGTCATCTTGGATCATCACCCAACGGTACGATTTCATTTTACCTGAACTATCTCTTTGAAAGCCCTGTCTCTAAATACAGCCACATTCTGAGGTACTGGGGGTTAGACTTCGACACAGGAATTTGGTGGGGGTGGAGGAGTGGGTAGGGGGGTGGAGTGGGAACAAAATTTAGTCCTTAATAGAGAGAGTGGGCTTAAAACATTTCACCTGCAGAGAGGAGCTCTCTGAATGAAGACCCAAGGCTCCAAGGAGAAGCACAAGTCATTAAGATTGTCAAGACATGTCCCTGCTCTTCTCAAATGTTCTTACACTGAGATTTGGGAACTAGCGAATCAGGTCAATGCAGTCCATTCCTGAGGGACTTTTGCTGTTTAGAGATCAGAAAGTATGAAAAGAAAATTCATTAATAAGTAAAACTAAGGGATTGATTACCCTTTGTTAGTGAGAAGAATAAACATTCATTATCAGTGAAAAACTTGTATTCTGTCGGCGTTATGTACATAAAAATTCCTTCAACATTATCCATGTACACATTGTGATTGTTCTCGCTTTCCCCATCATCCAAGTGATTTGAGATTTTTAGGGTATAATGATACAATTTTAGGAAAAGTAACTTTCCTGAAACAAAAATTGGTAAGAAAAATGACATTTTTTTTTACCACTTGTGCACATTTCTTTCATGTCAAGACGACGAAAGGCTACTGAATTCTTGTGTCTGCTTTGTGCTCATTGCTTGTAATCAGCTCTTTTGGTTGAGGTATGCAAAGAAAGTGTGTAAAGATGGGCTGTGGGAACAGGAAATTATGGTTTGTTTATTTCGGTACTATCCCAACACTCAACCAGTGGTCATTACTTAGAGATTAGTTACGATGTTGAATACAAGAAAATAAATAATAATAAATAAAATAAATAAAAAGAAAAGAAAAGAAGAAATAAAAATAAAATAAATGAACTCCTGAGAAGTCATACCAAAATCTATTGATCTATCTTGCATTTTGAATGGATCTTTTACCCATTTTTATGGTAAAAATTGTCTTCCATGAAAAAATACCGATTACTTGAGTGCTTTCCTTGAGGTAACCATCATACCTGGGAAGGCAATGGGAGTGCTGTGTGTGTAATGTTCCCCCTTCGCTGCAGGGAACATTAAAAAAGACATGTAATCAAAGGTTGACATTTATAAAGTTAACAGTTTGTACCTCTCTGTCAAGGACATCTGACACAAAATTGGTAATTTTCTTTTACTGCGAGTGCGTGGTGGTGGAGGGTACCACACCTGTTGGTACAGTTGGGTCCCACAGGCACGAATCAAGCTAAGGTGACAGCAGGTTGTCCACCATTGATTTTGTCCATCAGTGCAAACGTCAATACAATGGAAAAGGCAAATGATACCTTTTTTTTTTTTAAAGATTTTATTTATTTATCTGGCACACAGAGAGAGATCACAAGTAGGCAGAGAGGCAGGCAGAGAGAGAGAGAGGAGGAAGCAGGCTCCCTGCTGAGCAGAGAGCCTGATGCGGGCCTCGATCCCAGGACCCTGAGATCATGACCTGAGCCAAAGGCAGAGGCTTTAACCCACTAAGCCACCCATGATACCTTAATAATATCTTAATATTGTTATGAAAACAGCTTTGACCTCCTGGGTCCTCTGAAAGGATCCCCTGAAAGATGTCCATGGAACGGACTGATTTATTTAATATTGTTGTAAGGAACTGTTTAATGTGTTAGAACATCCGTTAGATTCTTGCAGCCTCCAAACACACCTAGGAGTCTTCTGCTCTTACGATTTTGTAGATGAGGACTCTGAGGCAGAGACGGACACCCGTCCAAGTAAAGCTGGGATGGGACCTAGCCTGTCTGGCTCTAGATTATGTGGCTTCATCTATCTGGCCTCATCTAACCCTAATCCTCCATTGCCTAATATTTAACCAGGTTTAATTATGACGAGACATTCTCCTTCTCAAATATTGTTTATATGATACCTCTTTTCAAAGACACTAGAAAAATGTATTCACAGGTAGCTTTTAAATTATCCTCAGGTTTTTCTAACCACAATTACTAAATTGTTCTCTTTTTAAACAGTTAACCATCTTCCTTGTATTAATTTCTTTAGCGAGAACATGTGTTGAGCCATTTGCTTTGTGGTGCAACTAGTTTTTGAGTGTATTTATAAACAGATTCACACGAACGCATGAAGAAAACTAGAAATCGCTGCCATATGACCATTTAGAATTCCTTAGTTCACATGGAATGGAAGTTTTTCACTAGGATGAGAAAGAAAAAGGAAATGAAAAATGCTGGTGAGGCCCCGTGTGGAGCGTCCTTTCGGCGGTGACCCCGGCACTGGCCTTGGTGGTCAAGGTGACCACCTGGCACAGTCTCTTAACTACACGTTTCTGTCTTTTTTTTTTTTTTTAAAGATTTTATTTATTTATTTGACAGAGAGAGATCACAAGTAGGCAGAGAGTCAGGC
>LNAC01000323.1:1040453-1125881 GCA_002007465.1 Ailurus styani | reverse complement strand
AGCTGCGGGGGGTGGGGGGGGCGGGGGCGCTGGTGACCCTCCAGCCCAGCCTGCAGCTTTCCCCGTTGAGAAGCCCGAGGGTGTAAAGCCAGCCATTCTCACCTCAGTCCCCCTCCTTTCCGTGAGGACACGAAACACCTTGACCGTTTGCACCTGCCGGGAGCGGCGCGTGCATCCTGAGCCTTCTGTCCTTGACCTGCGCTCCGGCCTCTCGGCCTCTCGCGGCTCATGGTCGCTAATTCGAGCTCCTCCCGTCCAGGAAGGTCCCACCGTGAGACCTGATGTGGTTCGTGACAGCTCCCTTTCCCCGCTCACAGGGAAAACTAGAATAAGACCAGTAAAACAGCGACAGGACTGGGATCAGAAAGACTGCCTTACCCCGGGCTTTCCAAAGAAGCCCCAGCCCGGGCGCGGAAACGGGACGGCTTCCACCTTCGTGCAGTCAGCATCTTGCTGGCCTCCCCCTCTCTGGATGCCACGGACTCATTTTTGAATTTCATGGGATGTCCAGCTTCCTCGAGTGGTGTGGGTTTTGAGGAAGAGGTTTCAGGCCAGGATCGACCCCGCGCGGCCCGGGCTCTTCGGCCAAGTTGTCAATGGGGCGGTGAGTTTACCATCCAGGTGCCGCCGGGAAGGCTCTGACCGGATAACTTGTGACCATCAGCCCATACATCAGCCGCAGGAGCTGCAAATGGCCCCAGCATTGGCTGCGGGTGCATCTCCTCTTTGTGAGATGGGCTCCTTCCTTCCTTGAGCTCAGGAGAAGGTGTGTGTGTGCGTGTGTGCGCGCGTGCGTGTGGCTTCCACAATGAATTACAGCAGCCAATGGAAACGGGGATTATGGATGATGCTGATGAAAAGTGCAACCATCATTCAAACCAGCTTTGACAGAGCCTTCCAATCAAGATTCCACTTCCTGGCCCTAGTGGATTAAGTCTAAAAAAAAAAAAGAAAAAAAAAGTGCTTGAAGTTCCATTGAGGAGCATGGCACATCTTCATAAATAAGGCTCGACAACAAAGGTACTTGGAGATATATGCTCTTCAAATCTAGGGAATGTAAATCAAGAGTAAAATGTCTCTGTGTGAACTGTGATGTCCCACTGACTGCTGGTTTTCTTTTTCTTGGTAAGAACTTATTTTTATGCTCTTGTTAAACTCAGGTGTTTCTTGCCTCATCAGGATTTGAAATAAGGCTGTTTCAGATGAAAAAAAGGGGGAGAAACTTTATTAATAATATGAAAATAGTAATCCATAAATAAGTGTAAGGACTTCTCATTTTATTTTAACCATTTATGGGATAGTCTAGGCAAAGTTCCCTTTCTGTCCTCTCCCCCCACCCTCTGCACTTAATTTTTTGGTTATTTCTGTGAATCCCCTGAAGTTTGGGTTGGAGCCTTTAAATTTCTTTTCTATTTTTCTATTTCCACTGATGTTCAGTTTTAAGTTAATCTTATAGGTGAAAATGTATGATTCTTTGTGATTTTCTTTTCACAATTGCTTTTTGTCCTCTGGAATCATATCTAGTGGTGGGTATCATAAGCAAAGGAGAAATATATTATTTTAAAAAATTCCAAAGGCATAATATTAGCTGAACTCCTCTTCCTGCTCCCAAGAGACGTAGAGTCCTACACTTGTTCTCGATAATACATGCATCCCCTTATGAAACATTAGCATACAACATATGTGCAACCCTATTTTTTTAAAAGATTTTATTTATTTGAGAGAGAGAGACTGAGATAGCAAGAGAGAGAGAGAGAGAGAGAGAGAGAGCATGAGCAGGGAGGAGAGGGAGAGGCAGCCTCCCTGCTGAGCAGGGAGCTCAATGTGGGGCTTTATCCCACCACTACTCAATAACAAAAAGTTAGGAATATATGATAAACTGTTGGTATGTTAGAAAAGCTATTTTTATGATATTATTGGTTATTTGCCCAAGTTTAGAATGAAATCATAAGGAAAAGAAAAAAAAAGAGATAATACACAGCAAAATGAAACTGTTGGAAATGTACTCAGTAAACTTTATTTCTCTCTTGGATTTTATATTAAGAAAATAAAATATGCCTCATAAATTTATTCGTTCTCTCTGTATGCATTATGCTTGATATAAAACACGTCTGGAAAATAAAAGAGGAATATTTAAAGGGAAACCTTAAATATATCAGGTAACATCATTTATAAGGTTAGCATTTCTCCGTTATCAATTTTCCTTGAGCATTTATTAAAGAATATCTTTTGTTTTAATTTGCTCAAGACAAAGCAGTTTAGAGACATTTACAATGACGAGAGAGCTTCAATTAACCTTCATTGCTGAGATATTTTATGTGCATGAATTACAATATAACAGGGTAATTACCTAATACCTTTTGCGAAGGAATTCTAATAAAGAAAGAAATTGATTCATACATAATGAAATTCAAGTTCTTCATTTCACTTCTTACCAAGTTTTTATTATTAAAATGGTTGTAAATTCTTATTTTCTGACCAGGGGGGAAAAATATCTAACTTACAGATAATGTTGAAGCAACTTCATAATTGTAATTTATCTTCAAGTCAATCAATAGCTAAGCTACTATAAAACGATGCACCCTTAATAGTCATTATGTGCAATGGGGTACTGAACTCTATTTTCTATAGTAATTAGACATAAGGGGTCTAATGTTTATTCATAGACATCTAAGTCCAAATATTGTTTAATCAATAGGAAGATATTTTCTGGACTTTTCCATTTCATAAATATGAATTTTAATCTGCTGCTTAAAACGATAATCCATGAACTGCTTTTAGTTTAATGGGAAATATGTATTTCTTTCTGAGAGTAACTGATGAGAAAGCAGGGGGAATGCTTTTAAAATTACTTCAAAGTTTGAAAACCTCAAAAGTTGTTTTGAACTTACGAAAAACATAACTTACCTACCAGGGTTAAAATTACCCTCTTATTTTTTTTCCTTTTCTTCTTAAGCTTGGTGAAGAGCCAATTAACGTTGATAGTTTGCAACATGGGCTCTTGTGTTCTTGCACGGTCCATGTGAAATGAACGCCACTTTCTAAGCTAGGGCAGTAAAAGAAGAGAGGTTTGCACATCTTTGCTCTCTCTGCTTGAATGTGTTTGTACCTCCACCCCCACAAGCGTCAAGAAAGGTGTGAAGAGAAAGGATATTGTTTAGACCAGATACTTCAGAGCAAGCAGGGGAAGCTGAAAATAGCATCTGGAAAATACGGTGACAGATTTCCCTTAGTGAAAGATACTTAAAGATAAAATATCCCCATCAGATTTTTATGCTACACCTACTAATTAAAGCAGAAGAACTTCTCTTTGTGTTGATTTCATGCTAACAAACGTAGTGTGCCCACACATGCGCACACACGCGGATGCCGCGTCTAAAATGTGGAAGAACCTAAAGATATAATAATCTATTTTAATAATCACAATAATGCCAAGATATTGTTTTTCAACTAAACTTCTGTTTTCTAAGGGCTATCATGAACCACATAGAGTTAGTATATTTGAAGCCAAGTATTAAAATGACTGAGAAACTCAGACTTTTTTTCCCTTCCATTTTTCATTTGGCTCAGTGGAAGATTCTAAAAATAAGGCTTGGGAGTAAAATTGGGTCTGGTTAAGGTTTCTCCACACTGTCTTTTCAAATTTGTACTGCAGTTAGGAATTTGCATGGACTGGAAGCAAAAAACCAAATGCAATAACTTATGTAATGTGGTGACCAGTAGCAAACCAGCAGGATGGCGGTAGTTTGCTGAGGACATTGCAGGGAGGTTTTGTGCAAAGGGATCGGAGTGGATTCCTTCTCACGATTCCACGGGGCACCCCATCAGCCCACGCTCACCACACACCTCGTTTCTTCCTAAATCCACTTGTATTTTGGGTTCTGAACTCGCTGATATTCACGCAGCATTTGGACAGTGCTGATTCTCTCTCTTTCCCTCTCCCCTCTGTTTCTTAGATATTAATATGCTGTTTTTCTTCTTCTCTTTCTGGGCACCTTTTTTGGTCACCTCTGTTAATTCCTCTTCCATGATACTTCTCTCGAATGCTGGGAATCATCTGCTATCTTTCTGAGGCTTCTTCCAATTCTTCAGCTACCCTCTGCACCCCCCAGCCCCCACCCTTGCAAGACACTTTTCTTTGCTTCAATGAGCATGCTAATGCAAACAACTTTGAACTCTAACTCTTCAGTCCAGACTTCTTTTCTGAGTTCTAGGCTCTAGTGTTACCTGAACACCTCCACTTGGATAGATTCTTAAATGTGAATTCTGGATACTTCCTCCCTTTCTCACCCTTACTCTTTATTGGCCACCGCTTCGTGTTGGTTCTCTCTCCTAAACAATTCTTGAATCAGTCCATGGCTTTCCATTCCCCTAGACCAGCTGTTGGTACACAAAGACCTGCAGATCAAATCTGGCTCATTGCCTGTTTTTGTGAATAAAGTTTTATTGGAACACAGCCATGTCCATTTGTTATGTATTGTCTATGGCTGTTTTTATGTGAAAACTGCCAAGTTGAGTTTTGGTGACAGAGAACATATGGTCCACAGAGCTTAAAATATTTACTATGTGGTCCTTTATGGAAATGTTTGCTGAACCCTGCCATGGAGAATACTCCCACACAGGTCACCATAGCAACTCATCCTAATTATCCCAACTTACTCCTTTTAAAGGGACTCCCCACTTGCTACCCCAAATCCAATTCTCCACAATACAATGAGAGTCATTATATATAATATAATTCTCATCATGTCACTTCTCATTAGCCCTTCAATGACTCCACCATTGCCTTTGGGAAAAAAAAAATCCAACTCTTCGACATGGTCAGCAGAACATTTCATGAGCTAGCCTGGTGTCTCTCCTTAGCAACTGTGTTTGACTCTCACTATTGCAGATGCATCAGACCCCTTTCGGGTCTTCATGTGTGCCATGTGACCTCTTGCTCTGGACTTCTGAACGTGTTATTCCTTATGTCTGAATGTAGGCCCTGAATCAGATGTTATACTTCATGGAAACCTCCCGTGACCACTGGAGTCTGAGATAAGGCTTCTCCTTTGTGTTTGGACAGTGCTGTGTGTTTCTTCTGTAGGCTCCTTCACTCTGCATGGAAAATGTCTGCTTGCTACTTGTGATGGTTATTTTTTTTTCATTTTTTGTTATTTATTTATTTATTTATTAGAGAGAGAGAGAGAGACAGAGGGAGAAGCAAGGGGAAAGGCAGAGAGAATCCCAAGCAGGCTCTGGCTCAGCATGGAGCCCAACGCAGCCCTTGATCCCATGACCTGAGATCATGACCTGAGCTGAAATCAAGAGTCCAATGCTCAACCAACTGAGCCACCCAGGTGCCCCTGTGATGGCTAATTTTATGTGTCAACTTGGCTAGGCCACCATACTCAGATATTTACCCAAACACTAATCTAGATGTTGCTGTGAAGGTATATTTTAGATGAGATTAATGTTTAAATCAACAGACTTTGAGTATAGCACATTATCTTCCATAATGTGGGTGGGCCCTATTCACTCAGTTGAAGGCCTTAAGAGAAAAGATGGAGGTCCCCTGAGGAAGAAGGAATTCTGTCCCTAGATTGTCTTCAGACTCACAATGCAACATCGACTCTTCCCTGGGTCTCCAGCCTGAGATTTTTGACTTGTCAGCCTCTATAATCACATGAGTCAATTCCTTAAAATCAGTCTCTGTGTATGCATGCATGCATGTGTTTGTGTATCTGTCTGTCTATGTCCAACCACCCATTTGTCCGTCTGCACTCTACTGGTTCTGTTTTTCTGGAGAATCCCGACTAATACACCTCTCTGTATATTCCTGCAGGAGGTAGGAAGCATGTTTATCTTGTTCATCATTATTGCAGAGGCTAGCCTGGTGCCCAGAATGTAGTCTATATATTTTAAATAAGAATAAAGAATGGGTGGGGCACCTGGGTGGCTCAGTGGGTTAAGCCTCTGCCTTCAGCTCAGGTCATGATCTCAGGGTCCTGGGATCGAGGCCCGCATCAGGCTCTCTGCTCAGCAGGGAGCCTGCTTCCTCCTCTCTCTCTGCCTGCCTCTCAGCCTACTTGTAAATCTCTCTCCCTCTGTCAAATAAATAAATAAAATCTTAAAAAAAAAGAACAAAGAATGGGCATATAATCTCACATAAAAATGTAGTAAAACAGGTCACATATGAGAGAGGGAAAAACTGATGCAGTGAGAGGAAAAATAGGTCTGCACGTCACCTCTGGGCAACTCAAGGCAGTTCCTCGCTGAGGCAAATGGCAGTCTCCGAATGGTCTATGGGCTCCTGGTGGGACAAGGGTGCCATCAAAGCTATTTTCCTGGGACATAGTATAAGGGCTGGGAGCATAGCAATGAGAAAGCATGAATGAAAATCTTCCCACACTTCAAACTATCATAAATGAGAGGAACAGACCCGTAAGATGGCAATTCTCACTGCGTACACCAGTCCTGGTGGAGGTTTTGTTGTCATGGTCATTGGTGTTACGGAAAATTAATAATCCAGCGCCGTGGTAGGAGCGTGAGTTTTGTAGGACCACTATTCTTAGGAGCACCGTTAAGGGACGGTGCCAACCGTGGGAGTGTTCCATGAAACTGCTCACCCGCGGGGACTGGCGTAAAGGGTATGAACACGAATTCACCATGAACATTCCACTTCATCATGGGAATTACAACGATCATGTGGTCTCTAAAAACATGCTCTCAATTTGTAAACATTTTCCTCTTTTATGTTTCTCAGCGTCCTCTCAAATCTGACCTGGGGAGACACCCTTACCACTATTTTCCACTCGAGGATTTACCCAGGGGTTTCCCTATAACAGGCGTGTTTTCTGGGGCACCACACCCTAGATATTATTCTTTCGAATTCTTTGCTAACCTGATTTAGTCACTTTGTTTAATAAACATGTACACATAGTGTTTATTATGTACGAGGCATTGTTCCAAGTCTTTTACTAATAATTAAATGGTAGGAACACCAGGAGATAAGCACTACTCTTATCCACATATTGCAAAAGAGGAAACTGAGGCACACGCAAGTCAGGTAAGCTGTCCAGGTTCCTGCAACAGTTAGTGAGAGGAGCAGTATTTATTTCTTGGCAGGGACCCAGGATCACTTCTTCTTTTTCTTCTTTTTTTTTTTTTTAAGATTTTATTTATTTGACACACAGAGAGAGATCACAAGTAGGCAGAGAGGCAGGCAGAGAGAGAGGAGGAAGCAGGCTCCCTGCTGAGCAGAGAGCCTGATGTGGGGCTCGATCCCAGGACCCTGAGATCATGACCTGAGCCGAAGGCAGAGGCTTTAACCCACTGAGCCACCCAGCCGCCCCTCAGGATCACTTCTAAGTGGCTCTCCAAGCTGCCTGTTCTTTGCTCCGTCTTGCTCTGTGTGTCCTGTTGACGCATGTTCCATCACGTTGTGCTTCCAGGCTTTTCCCAGGATGGACTTCATGAAACTCTTTGCTCCGTGCCCAGGATCCTCAAGCCATACCATGCCATTTCTAGGTTTTTCCATTGAGACCTCGTCTTGCTTCTCTTACTGGCTTACTGGTCCCCCCAGCCAGCTGACCATACTCCTAGGATGGTCACAGTGAAAGCACTCAGTATGTCAAAGAAATAAGATATTTTTGAGCAGAGGGGAAATAGACAGAACTCACTATTTGTATCTTGAGTCAAATCATTGAAATGAGGTTCATTTAGAAGTGTAACCGCTTGATAAATGAGGTAGGTTAGTCACTTGAAGGTACAAGGGAGAGAGGTACCGCCTGGGTACCTCCATTAATAGGCGTTTATGGTAATGAAGACAGAAAAGATGTATCAGCAGCCTCGTGGCCAGTCTGTGGAAAACCAAAACATGATTCATGGCCACTGCGCTGACCACTGGCCGTGGCTGTGGTGAGCCCGTGGCCCCCGGGCTCCTGCCAGGCTCATGCCTCAAGCATCCGACCACAGCCTCTACCCCCGCACCACCGGCCAGCCCCCTCCGACTCCTGGGTCCCTTCCATTCTCTCTGCCTCCTGCTTTCTGGTTCCTGATGGCTTCCCCTCCCCTAGGCTTCTAACTAAACGCTAAATTTGCTTCTATTAGTGGAATGGGACTCTGAGTCATTCATTTTTTTCTACTTCTTTCAATAGTCTATATTTCATCAGGGAAGCATATAAGGTAAAGTATTATACTTAAAAAAATATTGGAACATGCTGGAAATTGCTTATTATAATACATGGTCTCCCCCCCTCTCTTTTTTCAAATCAGACTTTCTCTACATGACAGTCCCCAAATACTTGAAAAACTAACGATAGATTAGATTTTGTTTTTATGCCTCCAACACGTGTAACAAAAAAAGAGGACCCGGCCAGCTTCACATGATCAAACCCTATTCATCTCTCCTGTCCCCGGGGTTAATTGTTTGTTTTTATGTTTTCCCTCCAGGTCGCTGTGCCTCCCAGATGCAGGCTGGCAGCCAGAGCAGCTGACAGTTGAGGCAATCCAGCCGGTGACAGGGACAGCGCTGGCACGGGGCTGGGGGGGGGGGTTCCATGAGCCCGGAACCCTGGAGAACTCCGCCGTTAACCTCAGCCTGTCCTGCTCCTTGCAACGGCCCATGGGTTCCTTAGACATCACAGCAAGACGGAGCTGGAGGCAATAAACTTTTGTTTTGTTTTGTTTTAATTACGGAAGGATTCGCCCACAGAAACGTTTACTGGCTCTTGACATTTTCTTCCTGGACTCGGTATCAGGATGCATGGTATGTTTACTGGGGGTCTTGCTCTGTCTTACTAGAACGAGAGCGGGGGTTGTTTACAGCTGTGCGCCCGGCACCTAGCGAGCTCCCGAGTTCACAAGTGAACGCAGCAGGCACGACATAGGCGTGTGTCCTCCGCAAGGTTTATCAGCTCTGGGGCTGCAGCAAAAACACCGTCTTCCCTATATACAGTGTAGATGCACATACAGCTTGCAAGCAGGCGGGCCAGTGCACCTGTCTAGGGTCAATTTCACAGTGGGGGCAGCCAGGGGAATAAAGGATCACTTTTAAAAAGTCTCTGTGAATGAAGAAGGCAATACTGAAAAAGCCCTTGAGAAAAACACGGCAGCAGAATGGAGCTGATGGTGTTTGGACAGCTTTGGTGTTCGTTCCTCTGTGAATGAGCTTGTACTGTGGACCCGCTTGTGGGTTTTACCAAAGTTTAGGGCCATACTCTTTCTGTGAATATGGAGAAGTCATTTTTTAAAAAAGATTTTATTTATTTATTTGACAGAGAGAGACACAGCGAGAGAGGGAACACAAGCAGGGGGAGTGGGAGAGGGAGAAGCAGGCTTCCAGCTGAGCTGAGCAGGGAGCCTGATGTGGGGCTCGATCCCAAGACCCTGAGACCATGACCTGAGCTGGAGGGAGGCTCTTACCCAACTGAGCCACCCAGGTGCCCTAAGGAGAAGTCATTTTCATTTCAAGGACAAATTAATCATGGACCTAATGTAATTTGGGGGGAGCAGACTTTATTTTTCTGGTAAAGACCTGTCACTAATTATAAAATTATGATTTTTAAGTGTAATTTAACAAGATGAAAGAGGGATTCCAATGGATGCTCTTCCCGTCTACACCATTCACCCGCCTTCTCCCACTCAACAAAGTGTTCTAAAGGCCGCATGCGGTTAACTGTGTTTCATGTTACAACCTACAATTTGGGAGTTAATTAGGAAAATATTCTGTTAATTAATTTCTTGGGTGCTTCTTATCAGTACGCAGGCAAACTGTCAAGCTCATTTTAAGAAAACATTTTAGTTCAGCTATTGCTATTTATTAGACACTTCATTGATTTCCTAGTGTCTTTTTAGGGAATGCTGGGGTATGATAATTCTAATTCTGCTAGATTTCTTAAAGAGAGGGGAGTGGATTAGGCCGAAGTGACGAAGGAAAAATAATGAAAAAATAGAAAAAGACAAGTCATATAATACTGATTTTAATGCATGCACGTGGAAAGAATAGACTTTCAAAATAGAAATATAATGCTAGCTGAGAAATGGCAGACAGTTGGTGTCTCTCCATAATCTAAAATTTATTTAGGGCACAGTGTCCAAAACTTGTAGGAATGAGCACACACACGTATGGAATGAGAAGACTTTCCAGGCATCGGTACCTCTTAGATAGGTGATCTGGTAGTGGTGAACGTAGTTCTTGTGATGGGTACTGGCTTGCTCTTGGTTTTTGCTTTTCATTATTGTGGTACGCAGAGTAATGGCTCCTAAAGTTGTTGGAGTTACACTCCCTGGAACGTGCAAATCTGCTGGGTTATGGAGCAAAGGGAATTAAAAGTGCAGATGGAAATACGGTTGCTATCGGCTGATCTGGAGATGCAGAAATGATCCTAGATTATCCTGGATTATCATGGTGGGTCCAGTGTCATCAGCCAGGTCCTTCCAAGTGGAATAGGGGGTTGAGAGAGAGAGAGAGAGGGAGAGAGAGAGAGAGATTGAAAGACAGGGAGAGAGAGAGAAAGGGAGAGAGAGGGAGAGAGCGAGCGAGAGTCAGGATAATGCAATATGAGCACTTTATGGGCCGCGCTGGCTTGAAGAAGGAAGAAGGCCTTGAACCAGGACCTGTGGGCAGCCGCTGCACACTGAAAAGGCAAGGCAATACATTCTCCCCAGACCTTCCAGAAAGGAGCTCAGTCAGTCCTGCTGAATGACACCTTGATTTTAGCCCATGAGACCCGTGTCCGACATCTGACCGAGACCTTTCCTCACTGAGTCTTTCAACCAGTATATCAAGCAAGGATGACGATTTTTTTCTTTTACAAATGAAGAACTCAAGATGCATACATTTTAAGCTGCTCATCTAAATACCCAGGACTGGTATCAGAGCCACAGTTGAAATCAGGTATGTCTAACTTGTAAAATCTGTCCTCTTTTCTCTGTATAATAACAATGGCTTCTGTGTCTATCAGTTACATAAAGTATCACTGAAAGCATCTGATATGCAGGTGTCCTTTTTTGCAAGCAGGTTTACTTGTTGGTTATTTACTTATTTTTAAAATGCCTTATTCATAGAGTACCTAAGTAAAAGAGAACACAAGTCTTGCTTAGTGTGGGAATACTGAAAGAATGAAAATATAAATAAGTCAATGAACAAGTTCGGTCGCCGTTCCAAAGAGGTGTGGCATTTTAGTCTGGGGGCCCTCGTGTATTAAGAACAAAATTATTGCTCTTTGTTGACCACTGAAGTTTCTCTGTGAACTTTCTCTGAAATTGAACAAAATGAGTTGTTTATTCATAGACACTCAGATGCTTTACTTTCATACTCTTGAGAGAGCGTGTATGTATTCCAAATTCCTTGAGGTGCTGGATCACGTCTTCCTTATTTCTGGCACTAAGAACCTAGTGAAAGCATCATTATGATAGAGCCTCTAGGAGGTATCCTTTACTTGCGAGCACCATAAACCAACTCTGAAGGACAAGAGACGCAAAGCTTAATGGGAAAATCTTGAGCAGCTCCTGGTTTTCTGCCACCTGATGACTAAGGTCCTGCCCCCTTCTTGCCCCGGGGTCTTTGCTCCACATTCAGATGCACAGGGGACTCTGAATAGTCTAGCCCGGGTCATGAGCCACCTCGGGGACCCTCAGTTCTACCACGCAGAAGGTGGAAGAGACAGTTTCCCCAAAGAAAGCGGGGGCACCAGAAGGAAGGACAAAGACATTCTGGATAGACCAAAGTTACAGGCATCCTCGTCAAAAGTGCTTTGAGTAAGATAAACATGGGCCTCATCCTATTTCTCCCGTCACTATTTATGTGACCTTAATCATGTGAAATTTCTCTCTTCATCTTGCAAATGAAAACTGCAATGGTTTCTTATAGTGTTGCAAGGATCAAACGAGCTAATATGTACATATGTTTCTGGCAAAGTGCCTGACACAAAATATGCAAACAAAAACATGTTTAAAAAGAGAAGGGTCATACATCAGAACTGGGGAGTCATGTCCTTGATAATGAATGGGGAGAAATAACATCTCTTCATTCTTTTCACCGCAGTGACTGGCCATGGGACGCCATTTGTAATTGTACTGTGGCCACTGTGGCCAGTGGGCTGACGGGAGGTTTCCTGGCAGGTCCAGGTGGCCAGTCTTCCGGAGAGGCACGAAAGCCTGTTGGTGGGCAAGAGATTGACACTCGTGGCCCACACGGGTGGGTAAATCCGCCCCGGGGAAAAAAACTGAGTTGACAGTATTCGCTTTTCATTAGTTTCTTTTTAGTCACTCAGATTTGCCAGTTCAACACTGACCAGTTTCAACCTGCTCAATTTATGAACATTGATAAGATCACAGACATTATTCAGGAGTGGTATAATTTTCTCCTCCCATATTCATTCAAGTTGTCTGAATACCGTGTCATTCTGGTCCTTGTCTTCCTTCTCATTTTTTCTTTTTTTTTTCTATTGCATTGTTGAAAAACTAAAGCAAAAGCTTTTAGTTAGCTGATCTTATTCGGAGAGTTGACAGTCTCATAAGGTTGGAATTGTTTTATTACAAAAGCAAACATTTGAAACCACAGATATACAGCTAAGACTGTTTGACTGGGCAGGTGACTTCAAAGATGAATAACCAGATAGACTTCTAGAGTTTTTCAGGTTTGATGAAACGAAGTGGAACCTTTTTTTTAAGAAGAGTCCTTTAAAATGTTTTTCTCTTTTCCCTGTTGATAGGATCAGTATTGCATATCAAAGAACTTGATTTCAAATAACCACAAATACGCATACACACAATCACTGGCATTTTGTGTCCTTCATTTTTTTTGAAGGAGCAAACATTCTATGAGTCATAAAGGATCACTTCTCCATGCTCCTCAACTGTATCCAGTTGCCCACATGAAATGAAGGGGTGCTTCAATGAAGGGCTCAGGCAAGGAGGCAGAGGTGTCATTCCAGACCTCCCCTCGCTGACCAGCTTCATTCCATGGGAGGTTATGTACTCAGGCAACCAACAGACCACGTTGGAAAAGTGTAACTTAATTAGAGCAATGTCAGAATGGGTGCTTCCTACACAAGAAGTAAGGCATCGTTATTATTATTATTACTTTGCTACAATATAAAGACTTACTTTTGATGAGCTACAACGATGAGACTCATTAGCTTCATCATAAAACAAATGCTCGAATGACAGAGGCAGTGAGAAGCCATTGCTAATGATCTCTCCACAGTTGACGGCAGGCTTCGTCTGTCCCCAACCAATTATTAGGAACAGTGTGAGATCGAGAGACTTAGACTACTTAGGGCCAAGGTGATACTTCTCCTGCAGTCAATGCTCCATTCATAGGGCTCCTTCAGCTCCCCTTGAGGCAAATATAAAGAGGTCTTTGTTCCAGGACAGGGTTAACTTTTCCCTTTGACAACTTCAAGTGACAGAAGCAATAGGAATGTGGCAGCAGAAAATTTGTAGTTGAGACTTGAAAGCAAAGTTAAGACATCCCTAGGATGGAAAGATCTCCTCTGCTTCAGCACACGAACCCTTGGTCCTAGAAGCACCAGCAGGGTTTGTCTGGAGAATCAAAAATGGATTTTGCTCTGGGTACGACCATCGTATTTGCATCCATCACCATCAAAAGGTCATTCTGATTCTGTGCGAGTTTCCCCCTCCTGCTAAAATGCATGGTCACCCGAGGTTCCCAGCTGCCTCGTCAGTGTCCGAAATAGTTGGCACATTGCTATAAATTGCATATTTCTTACCAATGTATTTCAAGAGTGCTAAGGAATGTTTAATTGCAAGTAAAGGGAGAAAGCCACATTGGGAACATCTTTTTCCAAGAAAATGTCAAAAGCTAATTCGCTTAATTAAAAGTCTGAATTACAGCACCTATTTTTTAATTGAATGAGAATATTATAATAATTAAAGACAAACAATGTTTCGGAGCAATCGAGGATTAACATCAAATTTAGAAATTCAATATCCCACAGCAGCGTTAACCTACGTTTCTGCATTTTTTAGGATCGATGTCCTCCTTTGTTGGGGGTCTTTTCGGCAGGCAGCCGGCTTTCTAAGGCCACAGCCACACGTGCGGAAAGTGACTCGAACCCTATTCTCATGGTTTATAGGTACGCGCTGTCATCCTCAAAGCCAGTCTTTACGGCGGCCTGTAGAACTTGTTAGGAAACTCTTAAATTCTCTTTTAGGAGAGGACACTCTCAGGTGATAGGGTTCTTCCCATTAACGGCCTCGGTTCTCTGTTATTTGAAGTTCTTTCTGGGAAGTCATTTAGTAGAACGAGAGGCATTTCGGAGGATAGATCTCTATCTATCGACCTGATTAATAGAGTAGCCAGCACGGGAGGGGAGCTGTGCCCTGCCCGTCCCTGCTGGTTCGTGCCATCCGTCCGCATGGTGCCCCTGACCCGACCCTATGATTCCCTCTCACACTCGCCGCTGGAATAAGGTGTGACTCGATCCCATTTACAGCTTGAGAGGCAAACATCTCCGAGGCCAGCTCCGGGGTAGAGACGCGGGGATGACCGGCGGAGGGAGCACGGGCAGGCAAATCCGTTCCCACTGTCTTCCAACCGCAACCGGGGAGAAGCACCCGCCTTTTGCTCCGCGGCTTTGCTGGGTGGATGTGCAGGCTCCTGGGAGGAAGATGCCAGGTCCCATCAGAGGGACGTTCCTGGAGCGCCGAGGGGACCAACACAGCCGCCTTCCTCCTGTTGGCCTAGATGAGAGGCATTTTGAACCCCAGTCTCCCAGCGTGGGGCGCGCTGGCTGCCAACATCCTCATTAGGAGTGACAAGCCAGGCTGGGGGGGCCGGCCCTCCACCCTCCACCCTCCACCCTCCACCCTCCACCCTCGGTGGAGAAGGTGCGCTAAGAGCAGGTCTCCACCGCGCTCTCTAAGCAGGAGAGTGCAAAACTCGGGGCAGGAAGGAGTTGGTTTTTCAGGGGCTTTTAGGGGTAATCTTGTTAAGAAACATAGGAAGATTATTTAAATACCTCTTAAGCGGCAGTTCCTCCCTCTTGATATTTTCAAGGCCAGTAATCTGGTCTTTGTTTTATTCCGGGGCTGCCAGGCCGACTAGTGATAGGGTTGGCACGCAGCTGGTGCTGGGAGCGTGCGTGCTGTCATCTGATGCCAGCTTACCCGGAAACCACTCAGAAAAACCAGAGTCCTGCACTTCCCATGCCAGCTCTGATTTGTATGAAACCAGCAGGTAATTTTCTTTGTTTGGAGGGATGATATTTTTCCCCCCTTTCATGATTCATAATTAATTTTCTGGCTGGAAATAATCTCTGGAAATTATACATCGTTGTCCATTATACACTGGTGCATAAAATACCGGGTGCATAGGAGGTGATCAGTAAACATTGCATTTCGTGAAGATTATTTTTACGTGTGTGTGTGTGTGGGATAGCGCCCATGTGGGTTCTGGCCAATTTGTTTCCCGAAAAATCGAAACCTGAAAGACCTTATTGCGAGGGTTAATGCTTTTCTTACCATGGCAATGGAATAAGAAAAGCTGTTTAAATGCTTAGTTATGACCTGAAGAGTTGTGTGTGGTTTTTTTTTTTACAATGTATTCTAATTTAGTACCTAACCCCTGTGATGCATGGCGATGAACATAAACTTGTATAATAAATCGAGAATAATAACTTCTTTTCAGAGAGGAATGAGAATTTAAGGCATGGATTTGTCTTTAAACAGGTTGACATGATTCACTGAGATTTTGGCTTATGACTGCTTCCTTCTTAAGTAGCCAGTTAGCTGAGAAACCTCAAATTGTTCATTCCCCCCCCCACCACCCCAGGAAACCTCAGGCTGCAAAGCATGCTGACCGTATAAAGCCATTCTCAAAACACACGGTCATTTTCTTGGAAGAAGTCATGGTGTTGGGTTGGAGATTGTGGAATGTGGATTCCAGTCAGTTAGGCTAACATCTCGTCTAATCCCCTCAAAATTAAATAAATTAAATGCTAATAAAACTCTTTTACTGAGGTGTCTACCAACCCCGTGACGGTCTCAGAGGGATACCTACAGCTGCATTTGGGGTTCCAATAGAGCCCAAGATTATTTTCTCAAGTTTCAAGCTTAAATAAGCTGAAGATTTTGTTGGTTCTGGGTTGAGGCGGGGGGTGGTTGTGTGAGGATTAATGGAGCCATTTTGAAAACCGATGCTAATCAGGCTAAAATGAATCACACATTTATAGGAATGCTGACCATCAGGCTTACCTCTCTGTGTTTGTGTGTGTAGCATACTGAGCCTACTTAGTATCTTTTGTGAACTTATTTAAGTCAGTGGTAATTCCTTGTTAAATATCCAAATCTTTGGGGAGTCAAGCTACAATCCAAAATAAACTAACTCTGGAAGGTCATGTGTATCTGACTGTTATGGACTCTCATGAAATGAGTGGTACGGTCATTTGAATTTCTACTTGACAACAGCCCACTATAAAGTAATGTTTCCCTAGTGGCCAACCTTATTTTAAATAAAAGCATCTGAGTTATTTTCTGGTTTGAAGGATTTTTTTCCTTTGAAATATTTGAAGCAAAATTGATTTGAAAAAGACATAAGTGTGCCTACTGAATAATAAAAGAGTATTAGAAAAGATTTGTGTGTTTACAAATCCATTACTTGTTTATCATATTTTCAAAGCATCATCAAAATTGCTTTAGTGTTTTTACATGCAAAAAACTTACCCCTGTCATAAAATCAATTGTGTTTTCAAAAAGCTCCTTCATATAGATGCTTCTTTAAGAACATGTTTTCGGACAGTACTTTCTAGAACATTCTATCTCTGTGGCCAGAAATGGATATAAAGGTCCAGAACATGAAATCCTTTGTTTGCTGATACTTCTGATCACTTGAGAATGTGATATCCTGGCGGATCACAGAAAATGTGGAATATATTTAGTTGCACAAGCTGAGTGTGTACTTTAACCATAACGTGTGATTTTGTAAGGAAGTTGGAGCTAAGTGGGCAGGGTAATTACACTCACCCGACTCCGTTCCTCTCTGAGGAAGGTTTTGTCCATTGCAGAAAACGTGTGTTGAGGACGAGGCTGTCTTCTTTGTGGCAGCTGTTCTCCTGGTAAACAGTCAAATATATATTATCTTGGTCCATGGCTCTGAATATTCGAAAGACAATTTCCGTTAACGGCTGAAGTTGTTGGATTGTACACAATTCCTAGGCTCTCGGTAGTTTTACACTAACCTGATTTGACTGTAGCAGAAACTGCTATTCAGCGTTCTGGGTTAGAAGGCAAGCAGGGGCTGACATATTCAATCCTATTTAAGCAGCGTAAGAGCAATCCAAATAAAGTCTAGAGCAGTTTCATCAGTCAGCTGCCTAGAAATGATTATTGTGCCTTACGTTTTTCAGTTGGAGACTCGTGGATAAACCTTACACATTTGTTGAAAACTTTGGGCGTAAGGCAGAGTGGAATGTTGTTCAAGATAAAACTTGTACTTCAATCTGTGGGATAGGAGGAACTCAGGGCTTCCCTCCCACCCCAACCCATTTTTGTAGACATTCAGGAATTTGGTGTAGAAAATGAAGTAAGTTTTTCTCAGTGAAGAGACATGGTCACAGACAGCAAATCATATCATAAAGCCCTAGGTGGGAGACACTTCATTACTTTTACATGTATCATGACAACTTCGGTATTTTTTAAGACATAAGTTGTGGTTCAGAAATACCTCTGAAGAATCTTCAAGAAAATAAAACTATGGGGGAAAAAAAGTGTTCTTTAATGACACAACTATTGAGTTTCTATTGTACATTCAGATTATCTGTTGGATGTGGGTTCTTGGTAGTGTTGTTAATATCAACATATTTTTTCCATGTGACCAACCAGGAGATGCCCTCAATTTTAAAATTGTTTTTGAAATTATTATAGATGCTCATACATTTGTTTTATGATTATTATTTAAGATTATTTATTTATTTGAGAGAGAGATTTATTTGAGAGAGAGAGAGAGAGTGAGCACACACAGAGGGAGAGAGAGATGGAGAGGCAGACTCCTCGCTGAGCAGGGAGCCCCATGTGGGACGCCATCCCAGGACCCTGAGATCATGACCTGAGCAGAAGGCAGATGACCAACCGACTGAGCCATCCAGGTGCCCCTAAAAGATTTTTTTTTAAGGCTCCATGACCACTGTGGAGCCCAATGTGGGGCTTGGACTCACGACCCTGAGATGGAGCACTGAGTTGGCTTCTACCATATCTCAACTGGAAAATGTTTTAATCATTTGTGGCCATTTACCTGTTTTCAAGAATGAGGTAATCCAGTATCTCAGTGATCTAGAAATATCAGTGTTAAATGAGAAACAAAATAAATCCCATCTTCCCTAGGACTCTGTAACACAAAAGGAATATTGACTGTGTTTCCCCCCCCTTTATTGCTGGACAATGATGACAAGAGTTCATCTCTGGAGTCACCACAAATGCAGTTTTGCTGCCTGGTTTTCTTTATGGTTTCTAGGGACAGCTGATCTTTCAGCGAATGACTTGGGCCATGCTTTTTCAGGGAACATTCCTGTTTGGATCTCTACAGCTTTATGAGGAGTGGGGCCTGAACATGGTCTATTCATATCACTGACAGTTGCATGGGTTTAATCCAGCCTATTCATGCATTCAGAGGGTCATAAAAATCTTAGTTTTTAAAGGATTGTTGAAGGTAATTCTAGACCAACCCCCTCAGCAGGAATTCTCCTTTGCAACACTGCTAACTTGTATCAGATGAGGGGAGCTGGAGCAGGGCTGAAAGCAAAGCCATGCTCTGAAGATGTGGGGGTGAATATTAGCAAAACACCACAAATAAACAGAAGATCTCAAGATACCAGCTGTTGTTGAGTAACCCAGTAATGGCCTGTGGGAGCGCAAGGGAGGGGCCAACAATGGCAGCAGTGATTGTTGGAGTTCAAGGCCAGCAGATGGAATAGAACTAGTTTGCCTTGAGTCCACCATCTTTAGTCCTCGATGGCTCTGAAAGTGTGAGACCAAAGTCTTTCTGGTCACTCAATGGGATATTTTTAAAATACCATCTTTAAGTGGGATTAAGTGCTGGAGCATTTCCAAGGATGGAGAACTTATTACCCTAATGGTAGATATTTGGACTATTTCTTTAAAAATATATAATGACAATCATATCCTTTACGAGTATTCATTTTGGGTCACTTATTACTTTTGTCAAATTATCATAGCTTGATGAGAAAGTCCTGTTGCTTTAGAAAATGTCTACTTACTGAGCAGTGTAACATCTCCATGTGATTTATTAATACATGCATGTTTAAATTTGTGATAATCATTAGTAATTCTTGCATTAAAAAGAATCACATATCTTCTTTGGTTGGCCTGAAAATACTTATTATTTGAAATAGTTATTTTTATTTATTTATTTATTAGATAGAAACAGAGGGAGAGCCAGAGGGAGAGAGAGAATCTCAAGCAGGCTCCACACCCAGTGCTGAGCCCGGCAAGGGGCTCGATCCCATGACCCTGAGATCATGACCTAAGCTGAATCAAGAGTCAAGCACTTAACCCACTGAACCACTTAGATACCCCTGAAATTGTTTTGGAGGATTTCAAGATCTAGAGGAAAATAAGCTGAGAGTGAAGGAATCCAAAGTACTACCTCAGACAACAACTTTCTAAGTGGTTGTGGATAACACCCTGGTGTTGAGCCATTTCACACAGGGACTCCTATCTGTGTTTTGATTATGAGACACAGGTGAAAGTAGGAAACCAGTCAGCGGGTATTAATAAACAATTACAGGAAGCATGAGAAGATTAATAAATTAGGCAATGAAAGAAGGAGAAAAGACAACAGAAAAATAGAAGTGTTTTTGTTTGTTTCTTTTCAGCCATCTTGGGATGATTTTTTCCTCATGGTGGCAAACTTGTGAATAGTAGTAGATCTTACCAACAGCTGTTGTAGCTACAAAGCATTGACAATTTTTGTCTACTAGGAACATTTGAGTTTTTTCCAGCCACACCCTCATTCATTGATTGTGATTTCTATCGAATCTTCTCTCTCTGAATACCCGAGCTAATGAGATTGCTGTAGTGCCCTTTAAGTTTCTGTAGCTGATGTACACTTGAGAGTCACGAGTTGCTTGTTTGGACAAACTTCGGTGAGGTGAAAGGTCATCATTAGTCCCCCAGGTGTCCAAGTGTCCTATGGACAGAAGGTCAGTGCAAGTACCTGGCAGTGAGATGTGTGTATGTGTGCGGAGTGTGGCTGGGGGAGTCCCTGAGGCCCTGACAAATGTCACTCCCTGCTGGGCTTCCCTCCTTGTCTCAGTGGGAGTTGGGGTCTCCCAGATGGAAGCAGGAGCAGAGTCAGCTCAGCAGGGCGTCTCCTCCTGCGGTCCAACAGAGTTTCCTGAGGGAGTGCTCCCTGAAAGCTCCAAGGTGATCCCACTGCCTCCTCCCTTTGCCATGTTTCCCCTCCTTCTCTGCTGTGTCTGGGCCACCGTCATTTACCTCATCTTAGCAACCAGAGAAACAGGCTTTTCAAGTACGTCTCTCAATCTTTCTGTCTGGAGCCACCTTCACAGACTTTGTTTCTACAGCGGACCCGATGTGTGAGTGAGAAGGGGTGAGGAGAGGAGAGTCCTTCGGGAGAGTGCTGAGAGCTTTTGTGTGTGGTGTGATGGGGAGACAAACAGGGAGGCTGGTCACGTGTGATCACATGTCCACTCAGAAAAACACTCTCCCTCTCTTCCACACAAACCACGTTCGCATGTCCAAGTGATTGCCATTTTACATCAAGATGACAGTATTTCTCCGAATGTGTGGAAATGCATCTGGAAAAACTGAAGTGTGTCTAGCATTTCTTTTGACAGCAGATGGCTTGTTAGTGTGTGCCTGTAACCATTCTGTTTGGTGGCACTTTGTAGTGTCAACGCTTCCTTTGAATTGTTAGGCTGTTTTGGAAGCCATATGAACTCTTTTGGGATCAGTTAAAACAACACAATTAATTCAGGTTGAGCACTTACTATATGTGAGATGCCGTGGGGAGTTCTTCATTCTCACAGTGGCCTGTGGTATCCTCATTTTTAAAAGGAAGAATCGAGGCCCATGTAGGAAGAGAATCTTGCCCCAGACCACGCAGATATTAGGTAGCAGGGTTGAGATTTAAAGCCCAGAAGTTTGACTGTAAAATTTATAATCCTCACCAAATACTAGATTGCCTCTCAATAGTTTATCAACATACCTCTCAGAGTGGGAACTCATGGCTCTGTCTGCTCAGCCTCTCTCTTTTCCTGAGAATTATCATCCTTTGTCTGAAGAAATGCCATTTCTTTCCTACTACATTGGCATGGTTACTGAGAAGCTTTCATGAGAGTTTAATAGGGAGCCCAAATCTTATCATGCTCTTCTGGCCCATGATAGCTAAGAACCTGGCAGAGTTGGGGCAAATGGACTGCTTTCCTGGAAATATTGGAGGTGAGAAAGAGAATGCACTCTTTCTCCACTGGCTGAAATGGGAACAGGTAGAACTTCAAAAGTATGGGTGTTACACTTTCTGGGTGTACCAGAAAAGTAGGGTATGCCAACACAAGAGAAAGGGTTGGAAACCACAGAAAAGGGTCATAAAGGGAGACAGGGAGAGCCTAGAAGTGCATTTCACACACTTCTTCCAGTTGTTCTGAGGACCCAGATATGCTCCTTTCTTGGATTTCTGTGACACATCTTTGTATACTTTAATAAGTATTCTGTTTGACTAAATTGGCTTGAAATAGTTTCGGTTACTTTTGAGTAAAAAAATTCTGGCTGACGAATAAATATAAAATTATGCCCAATATATTGATTCGCTCATTGAACATGTATTTGGATAGTGTCCTCTCTTTAGTAGCAGGCAATATTTGATGTTGGGGATACCACAGTGACCAAGGTGGGCAAGGTTTCTGCTCCTGTGGAGTTTACATTTTTGCCCAGGGAGACCAAAGAAAGAAAGAAAGAAAGAAAAAGAGAATATTTCAGAAGGACAATAAATAAACAGAATGAGAAGACGAGCCATGAATGACTAAGGCTAAGTTTGGCTGAGTGGTCTGGGTTGGTTTCTCTGAGAAGGAATCTTCGGGACTGAGGTCTGAATGCCCAGAAGGAAATGTTCTTGCCAGGGTTCCAGAATCAGAATGTTCCATGCAAAGGAATAGCAACTGCAGAGTATCTGAGGGGGAGAGACTTTGCCATATCCAAGGACAGAGGGGTCCAGAGTAGTAAGTAAGGAACTATAGAAGTAGTCTGGAGTCAGAGCCTCATGTCTCTTGTGTCTGCAAAGGAAGATAAACTGAGAAGGCCATTCCCCTCCCCCAGATAGAAAGACAGGCTAACCTAAGTAAGCAAACAAGGCACGTCTGCCTTGGGAGCTTTCTCAGGGCTGGTTCTGGGGCTGGAGAATAGAGAGAAAAAGGTAACTCATGCATGACCCTGAAAGGGCCTCTTTCCTAGAGGAGAAAGAAAAATTAAGGGCAAAGTAGGGTGATGTGGAACGTGGGAATACTGGCTGGGGTGTGTTTGGCCAACCCAGTACCATCCCACTAGTTATTTCCTATGAAGAGAGGAATAGACTTTGAATAGCAACCAGCAACTTGAAACCACATCCTATTTTTTAACCAAATCGAAGGTGCCTCCTATAGCAGGTTGTTACACGATGTGGAGCAGCTGTTCTCAAATGTCTCCCCAACAGAGCCATGTGGAGGGTGTGTTAAAACACAGATTGCTGGGCCCCACTTCTAGAAGCTTTGATTCAATAGGTTGGGGGTGGGAACTGAGAATCTGCATTTCTCACCAGTTCCCAGGTGATGCGGCTGCTGTGGGCCCCACAGGTCTCACTTGGAGAATCACACACCGGTGTGGAGTAAGCCTGGATGCATTTATGCAAATCCCCTGGGCAGTCTGGTCTGGGTGGAAGAATGCCTGACGCAGTATTACTGGGTAGGAGCTAAACTCGCTGATGCACCTGCTGATAGATTTGGAAACCCAGCAAGTGTTCCGTTCAAGAGCATCTTGGGTGGGAATTGAATTTGGATGGACTTGAACACTCTTCTCCTGGGGGAGTAGGTGTGTGAGGGAAGGTGGCCATGGGGATTTCTCTGACCCTGCTCTTTAGGGAAAAGGAATCTTAACTTTTAAAGATCATCAATTTGATACAATTCAAAGCTTCTGTTTCACTAAATCCCAACTATATTTTCATTTTTAGGTCTGGAATTTAGATCCACTCTGATCCTGACCAAACTACTGAAATAATAAGCATATTTTTCCTTTTCCTCCACAACGGCAGAGACTTTTAATCATTTTGTTTTTGTACGAAACCGTGTGAAATATTTTGCATGAATAATTATAATTATGTAGACTCCACTGCAAATTTTTTGTACTAAGTAAAATGGTTTTTACTCTAAGGGCCTAAAAAATACTTGGCAAGCATACTAAATACTTTCATGTGTCATATTACAATAACATATAGTTTTAAATTTGCAAATAATTTATAGGTGACAAGAATGCTACTCAGACTGCATATTTCCCATTCTAATAGATTTATATTTAATATGAAGAACTGACATACATCATGAATGAAAAAACACATTTTCTTTATGTTGGAGAATAGATGCATCTTATGCTGAAGGAGATAAAAAAAAAAAAAGAAAGACCAAAAGAAGGGAAAAGAAGGGTCCAAATAATGGGCTTAAAATTCCCTATTCTGAGTAAGAGTATTTCCTAATACTTTTATTAGGCAATATAGGAACATATGCATGATTTACTAAAAGGCTCTATTTAGTCACTTACCTAGTTATTCTGCTAAATAGTCTACTAAATTCTTACACATAGGATTTATCAACGGGCTCTAGTTTTGCTAGCTCATGTACGTTGTTGAATGAAATTACTTAATTTACTTACTGAATTAAACTACAGAAGAAAATATGAATCCTATTAGCGGGATGTCTGGTTTGCAGGGGCCTCATTCTCATGTGGAAAGGGCCATGTTCTGTCACTCACCCTCTGCTCCCACTGTGATAAACGCTGTGCACTCAGGGTCTCATGGATGAGGGGTTCCCTTTCTCTGTGTGGCCGAGAGAGCTGGGGATATCTTCTTGGGTCTTTGTTGTGTAAATAGTTTTGCAGTAGACGCCATCTTGTTACACCTGGCCCGCCGCTGGTGTCACTGTGTAGACCCAGCCTACTTCTGGCCAGTCAGCGGCCAGCCTTCCTTCAGGGGCTTGTTTCTCACCACACGGTCTGCTCAGTGAACCTCACAGCATCTTCCTTACTGGTTAATTAACACACGCTGGACATTTTTCTGAGTTATTACTGTATCCTCAGGCCGTTTTCCTTACCGTGTAGGCAACTCGTTGACAATCAGGGGCGCCCTTCCTTGTTTTCCGGCAGATGTGGACAACCTCCTTCTGTCTGGGCGGAACGTCTCACATTCTGACTCCAGAGAGTTGCCTGGCTCCCTTTCAGCAGAACCAGCATTTTCTCATTTCAGACAACCTGGAGCCAGGTAGGTATCTCTCGTTTTTTGTTACTCTAGGATGAGGAACCTAATTTTGATTTACAAGTCAGAGGCCTAAGAAATTTGGTGTGTTGGATTCAATCTGTGCCCAAACTCCCAATTGTTTTCCCCACTGCCCTGCATTCCGGGCACTTTTAAGGTCCCGTTTTCTCTTACTCTCGGGTGGGTGTGGTTTTTTCCCTAATCTTAGTTAAAAGAGAAGTGGAGTGAAAGAAAGAGAACAAAGGAAATCAAGTGGACCAAGTGTCTTATTACTTGGGCCATTTAAAAATCTTGTGCTAAATTTCCCTTGAAAAGCTTTCCCTGATTGAATTCTAATTTCAGTTAGTATTAGAGGCCTAAAGAGACCCAGGACTCTACCATGCTAGAATATCAGCTTTGCTCCTTTGTTTCATTTCTGCATGAACTTAGTGAATATAGGGAGTAACATCAGCAAAACTTTCAAATCAGTAGAGCTTCACCTACATGCAATAGTGGGTGTTTCTCATGAATGCAGCAGCAAATAAAAGTTCATTTTTGATAGGTTTTAAATCCTTAATTATAAGCTGAGTGTTGCCTGGATGGGAATGTTGAGGTTGAATTGAAGACTACAGTTCGGTTTATGGATTTAAAATCTTTTCTTCATTCAGTGTGAGGCTTTGAATAGATCTAAATAAAATCCTACTCTGCAACTTATTTACATTTTCATATTTATTATAAATTTCCAGGTTGGGGGGCGGGAAAGACAGATTTAATTTATTTCACATTTTAGTTCTATGATACGCATTGAGTTAAATTTTTTTTTTCTTTCTGAGATTTGGCCATGTCTTTTTTTTTTTTTTCAGTTTTATTGAGAACTAATTGACATACGTTTCTGTGTAAGTGTCAGGTCTACAGCCCAGGGTTAGATCTGTGTCTGTTGTGAAATGACCACAATAGGCTCCGCTAACATCCATCTTCTCATCAACGTAAGAAGGAAAGAAAGAAGGGGGCTCCTGGGTGGCTCTGTCAGTTGGGCATCAGACTCTTGATTTCCTCTCAGGTCGTGATCTCTGATCTTGGGGTTCTGAGATGGAGCCCCTTGTTGGGCTCTGGGCTCCAGGCTTCGGGCTTAATGAGAGTCCGCTTGTCCCTCTCCCTTCCCCTCTTCTTCTCCCCCTCTGCCCCTCCCCCTGCTCACTGCACAGAGCACGTGTTCTCTCTCTATCTAAAATAAATAAATACAATCTTTAAAAAAGAAAAGAAAGGAAAAAAATGCTCTCCTTGTGATGAGAACTCTTGAGATCTACTCTCGTAACACTTTCCTAGATACCCCACACAGCGTTAGCTGTAGTCCTCATGTTGTACATTACTTACAAGTGCAAGTTTTCACCTTTTGATCAGCTTCTTCTCTTTCTTCCTCCCTCCAAACCCTGCCTCTGGTAACTACACATCTGAGCTCTAAAATAAATAAATAAATAAATAAATTCTTTATTAAAGATGTATTGGGTTCTTTCACATTATTGATCCGAAGCATATGGAAAAAATAGGAGTCCTTGTATGGGCAATGGTGCCCTGTAGGTTACAGATTATTCCGTGATAGTCTTAATATTGAGAGACTGAGACTTTTTCAACTTTAAATATATATTATCATGAAATTCTTTGCTTTACCAAATTTTATCCCTCACATTCATTAACAGCTGATTATAGTTGAAAAAAGCAATTTTTAATTCAAAAGTACATTAGAATAATATACAAAGGGAAATACATTCAATGTTCACTTCTAATCACATAATTTTTAGGCTTATGAAAGACCTGTAGGTATTTCCTTCCCAAATCTCATTTGCTGAATCTACTCATGCAAAAATAAGTTAAGAAACGAGATTTTGTTTTTTCTTTCTCTCCTCTTCAGACAAATCTTTGTAGGACCCCACAGTATGGCATCTCAGAACATAGAAATGTATAGCAGTTCTTTGTAACGTTTCGTGGGTCATGGTGGGGTTATGCCATATAAGGGAGCTGGCAGATTGTGTGGGTGTCTGTCACCGCAGATACTGATGTGCCTCTAGATCATGCTTAGGGATTAATTTTCTACTACAGTTGGATTTATTCCTGGATTTTAATCAAATATGCTATTCTTCTGAGTCCGTTCTATTAAAAAATTCAATGCATAATATTCTATAGAATTGCTTCCCACTGAGATAGAAACCTATTTAAAGTATAAGGATATTTGCTAAGCCTTGATATCTTAGCCATGACCATCCCTCTACCCTTTTAATAGGTAACAAAAATAACTATACCGTAAAAACAGTTTGATAGTAAGAGCAAATTTCATTGTAATGAATTTATAGAAAATCTCTTACGTTTGTGAAGTGTAATGATTAATATATTATGAGAGGGAAAGGTAGAAACGTCCAGATAAACTAATCAGATGAAATAAATTTTTGACTGTTTACTGTCCCATTAAATGAAACTGGACTTTGAAAGAGAAAATGTTATGTAAGTTTTACGGTCACCGTATTTAAGACAATTGGGGCAAACTCTGTGGAATGCATTGGGTCCGGTGAAAAGTAGAATAACACCTCTCTTAAATTGCGGAGCAGTTAGAACATGTTATTTCAGTCAAATCATCTCATTTTACTTGGCAGCTTCTTAGAAGTTTGAGTAAGTTGCTGTAGTTTATTAAATCAAATGAGTTGCTAAAGAATGTTAGACTCAGATTGTGGACAGATAGCAAGTTTCAAGGTGTGTACTTTTCGCTTTCCTGTGGACGTGTCGAGTCAGAACCGTGATATCTCCAGTGGGTGGGGGAGCCGTCAAGGGCTTCCCCCCCCCACCGCCCCATCAAATGTAATTTCTGTAAAACTGTGTCAATTGAAGCATACAGCTAGAAACCTGTGTTCCCCCACCCCCTATGCCACGGTAAATTCCTAGATACATACATATTAACTTTGCATTCGGTGCCAACGCTATCAAAAAACAAATGCATCAACAAAGTGATCTCATGGAACACCACATGGGGGGTGGCGTTTCTGGGTTTGTTTGTTTTTTTTTTTAGAAGTATCTTGAGCTCTGAGACCAATGCATATTTTCTTCAGATCCATTCTTGGTCTCATTTTATAACTTTCCTCACGTTCATGTCTTGCTCTGTTTAACAGTGGACTTTTCCTGGCCTCTTATGTGGTAATTTCAGTGTTTTAGGACAAGTTGGAGCAGTATTCAGTTTGCAAGGGTCTTTATGATTTTTAATGGGCTAGACTGGTGAATAGTCATAAGACTTAGTAAAACAACTGGCAGGAAAAATTAGGATTTCTCAGGGAGATTAATGACCATCAGGACTTTTCTTTGGATGGCCCCCCCACTGTGCCTCTGGCCTTAATCAAAACCGAGTGAAAACTTCGAGCCAACGTCTAGAATCAGTGTGGGTGCCTTTATAATGCGGCTGGAAAAATTCTAACAGTTTTGAGTCTTGGCTGCTTCTGATGATCGATTTTTTTTTTTTTTTTGGTTCATCATCCACTTAATAAACACACCTGTGGTGTGCCAGGTGTGGGGATTCACTGAGGAGTGAAATCCAGAATTGTCCCCTAGCATCTCTTGGCCGGCAAGGAGGGACAGACGCACGTACACGTAGGCACCACACAGACAAGAAGGGAAGACGAGGCACAGGGGTGGTTCCAGTGGCACCACCGGCTTGGAGAGAAGAGAGGTTGTCACAGAGCGGGCGGCTTCTGGAGGATGGATGGGAGTCTCCACGTTGACTGGGCCTGAGAGTGTATTTCAAACAGCAAAAAGGCTTTGAGAATGGTCAAAGCAGGAAGCAGTCCAATGTGCTTCCCAACGTCCGGGGGCCTGTCGTGGCTGGAACGTGGGACGCAGGAGCAGGGCGCCCGAGAGCTGGGCAGCGCCAGACGGGCCCGGAGAGCGAGAGTCGCGGTGGTCGCAAGCACTGCGCGCAGGGGTCAGCGGCGCCGAGGGCTGGACCCCGGACGGGGATCACAGCTGACCGTGACTGCCAGCCGTCATGGTCGAAGAATTACGCGGGCAGCACAGGAGAGGGAATGAGAGAACCCAAGGCCCAGGCTGCAGGTGCACACAGCCGCCGGTGCGTCTGGCTGCCACGGCGGCAGAAGCCTGGGAACCGCGGCTCCGGGGTGGAGCGCGCAGCGTTTGGTGTGTGCACGAGCCGCCCCACCGGCCACGGACGACGGCCACGCCAGACTGAAGAGGCGGCTCTGAACTGTGACCGCTGTTTGGATGGGTCGGTCAAGCTTGGCTTCCTCGTGCCTCACGTTCCTGACAGAGGACAGCTCAGAACCCTGGTGTGGAGTTCACGAAGCGTGCGGAGTAATTAGAGGGCCAGGACATGAATACAATTAGTTTGGTGGATCTGAAAGGACTTCGTAAACTGTAAATATTCAAATATTCCATGGTGCTCTGATCTTCTGCATGCTAACAGAGCTGGGGTAAGAGTCCCAGGCACAGGGGCAGAAGACTGGTTGGTCCTTGTCCGCAGCCACAGAACTGGAACCAGAGCACAGCCACGATCTCGTAAAGGCAGCACTGCGAAGCCTACGTCTTCCGATCCTGGGGCATAAACTTCATCTCCATGTATAAAGGGCGTTGTACATGTATCTTTGAACATTTCGGTAGATTTTCATTCAATGCAGGCAACTTTTCTGGAGCTCCTGCTATATCTTGAAATAGAGAACCTGAGAGTGGACGAGACCCGGCCCCCGTCTTTTCCAGGAATTGTTCTAGTGGAGGAAACCACGGTTAGTGGGAATTTCAAGTAGGTACTCTGAGGGGGGATAACCTAGAGGGAACCGACCCCAGCACACCTGGGCAGCACACCGCTTGGCTTACAGGTCACAGAAGGAAGTCACATGGAAGCTGAGACCGAGGACAGGCGGCGGCTGGTCAAGTAGAATGAGTCGTCCATTTGGAACAGAGGAGAAACGTGCGCATCCTAGAGAATGTTCATACGTGGGAGTGCAGGAGGCCAGGAGGAGACTCTCGGGAGAAGGAGCCCAGGTCATGAGAGGACCTCTTAGGGCAACGGGGGGTTTCATGGACTCGTTCGGCATGTTTCTGGAAGGTCACGGCGCAGTGTGGGTGTGGTTCGGAGGATGCCCAGACTGCACGAAGGAAAAGCTACCCAGGAGATGATAGCATCTTGTGGGATGAGAGTGGGAATGGATGCAAGTGGGTTGAGCAGACAGAGAGAGATTTAGCAGGTCGCATGAACAAGACTTGGGATGGACTGGATGTAGGGTCAAAACTAAGGGAGGGGAGAAAGACACACCAGGTTTGGCTTGTGTAACGGGGTACGAGGATATTCAATTAGCCGGAGTGCCTCTGTGAATGCATTACAAAAGTCACTCGCAGTGCATTTCATGGTACATTTTCACAGGAGGTTTATTATGTCTGTTACACAGGTGGTATAATGAAACACCTTAACGTGTTCTCTAAAATGAAGGAAAACACGTATTTGAGTAGCCGCGAAGGGCAATGGAAACAAAGCACATTGTCCATTCATGGAGGAGAAAGTCCTGTGTGGGGGTAGGTTTGGCAGAGGTGGGAGGGCTCGGTTGTTAGGGCGGAGGTGTCTGTGGGACAGGGGAGCAGTCTGGAACGGTCTATGGTAGGTGACTGGAACCCGGGGTCAGAGGAAGAGAGAGGAGAGGAGAGAGAGAGGAGAGAAGGAGAGATGTCTAGACTGGACGGGCAGTGGGTCATGCTTGAGCCTACCACAGCAGGTAAGATTGGCCTCACCCTCATACCATCATCAAAACAATACCGATAATATGAGAACTCCCTAGCAAACTGGTGTCATATAGAAACTTAAGGGAGACATACAGTTTGAAGACTGCAACTCGTACAAATGAACCTCAAGCTCTTTGGACTCTCTGGCTCTATCGTACCGACCATTTGAATATCTTAACAAATTAACTTCCTTGATATCATTTGCCTATAACATTTGACTTTCCCTTTGGACTTTATCTCCCTGGTAAACCTGTATATATTTTTTAGTTTCTGTGGCATCACAGTGCCATGGTGCTAAATTATAAATGTCTGTAAGGGGTCAACACTTGATTTCCGCTTTCTTAAAAAACTATTTGAATGTTTCAAACTTGCTAATCTTGTGGAACTAGTTTTCTCATATTTCCTCATAAAAAGGCTATTGTCTGTGGAAAGAGGTTTCCTCTCCTGATGGAAAAAAGTCAATATATTTGAAAGTACACTATTTTTGATCTGCACGTGATTTTTTTATTTGCTTGACTAATATTAGACAATCGCACAAAACTTACATGAAAACTTGCACTATCCTATATTTTAATATGTTGCACGCTAAAATTTCAGTCATTCAAATTGCAAAATAATGTAGGTTATTTTAGCCAAGTCACAAGATGCCCGAGGTGTTAGATGTAAAACCTCTTCCTTCCCTTTTCCAGTGTTAACGTTTTGTGGTAACGTGGTAAACAATTGTGTGCGCTTCCATCCTTTGGATGTTAAATCATGTATGAACATGTCCAAATGTTTGTTTTTGTTTTTGTTTGACAAAACAGTCTATACGTGATATTCTATTATCCTATGTTTTCCTGAACAATTTTATCATGGATTTCTTCCAAGTATGTATAGATCTATCTTAGTCTTTATTTTTTTATTTTTTTTTTTATTTTATTTTTTTTTTTTTAAGATTTTATTTATTTATTTGACACAGAGAGAGAGATTACAAGTAGGCAGAGAGGCAGGCAGAGAGAGAGGAGAGAGGAGGAAGCAGGCTCCCTGCTGAGCAGAGAGCCCGATGCGGGCCTCGATCCCAGGACCCTGAGATCATGACCTGAGCCGAAGGCAGAGGCTTGAACCCACTGAGCCACCCAGGCGCCCTATCTTAGTCTTTAAATGCCCGAACAGTACTCCAGAGGATGCGTCATTATTTAGACAATAAAACCCTATCGATGGTTCTTCAGGTTCTTTCCAGCTTCCAGTTATGACCAACAAACGCCAGGATGAGCAAGCATATCCGTGTAAATTCAGGGCATGGTTCTTTGTTTTTTGTAAGATAAAATAAGCAAATAAATAAGAAAAAGACAAATGACTTAACATGCATATAAGAAAAAGATAGAAGAGGATTTGTTAGAGCAGAAGAAATGCAAATGACCGATACACATATGGAGACATTGATATCATTAGTAGTCAAGGAAATGCAAACACACACATATACACAAAACATACACAAAAATGAAAACAAAACAAAACAAACATACCAGTTTTCACTCATTGTATTGGTGAAGGTTGTAAATATTCATAACTTCCAGCGGTGGCAGGTATTCATAACATCCCATGGTGGGATTATAAATTATCTTACCTTCTTAGGAGAGCATTTGTCAGTATTTAATAAAATTAAACCGCATGACTCAACAATCCTACTCCTGGAAATTAAACTGGGCTATTTTTAGAGAATACCTAGAAATATTTGGGAAGTGGGTGATATGGCATAGATTTTCCCAACCATTTTTATTGATAAAAATAAAGCAAATATAAGAAGCTATTACAGAGCAGTTGGAAAAGGAAGGAGTGAGCAATTACCCCCAAATATTGACATTTATCCTACCCTGCATATATTTCCTCATAGTATTTAATGACTCTTTCGAAAAACATAATTTGATATGTACTGGTGTTTTCTAATCTGCTCAAAATGCATGCATGAAGGGCATAAATAATTTTTAAACCAACCAATTAAGTCTTATCCTAGGTTAAGAGACATGTAAATCCTGTTCAGTCTCTCGTAAAAGTGCAACACGTGAGGCCTCATGGGGGTTCTGGCTTTCTAGAGAGAGGAGGGGCTGGTTCTCTCTTCCCGGCCTATGGCTCTGAATTTCTTTGCAATCTGAGTCTTAAATGGGATTTTAAATAAAGCAGAGGATGCTGTTTGAACTTAGGGAGAGGTGGCAGGTTGGGAACTCATTGCACCAGGGACCTTTGGAATGGCCTGGCGAGAAGGGGTCCTCATTGAGGGATGTGCTCAAGGGGACGTGCCAGTTCTGGGGGGCGTCCAGCTGCAGGGAATAAATAGAAGTGCAGTCAGGCAGGCTGAACACACTCCTCATACAGTACGTGAGTGGCAGAGGTGGTAGCCATGGCAGGTGTTGGATCCAGGAAGGACCTTGGAGAGGGACACCAAAGCAGGTATTCTGGACTTAGCCATTGGCAAGTGGTGTGCCAAGATCAGGCAAGAATTTTCATGGTCAGTCTCTGGAGAGTCCCTCTGGGTCTCCGGTTCGGAGCAGGAAACTAGTTCCTGCAGTGGCTAGAAATGATAAATTAAATTCATGCCACTATTTTAGCTTCCAAGACCTGCCATAACCAAGCCACCATCCACTAGGTAGCTTAAGATGACATGAAGTTAGAAGTTAGTAGGACCGTTCTGGAGACCAGAACTCCAAAATCAAGGTATGGGGTGGCCCTGCTCCCTCTCCTAGCTTCTGGTACTGTTAACAGTCTTTGACAATCCTTGGCTTATGGCTGTGTCGCTCCAATCTGCTTCTCTTGCCACGTGATACCTTCTCTCAGCATGTCTGTCTTCACATGTTCTCCTCTCTGTATTTCTTTTCCCTTTCCTTTCCTTTCCTTCCCTTTCCTTCCCTTTTCTTTTCTTTTCCCTTCCTGTCCCTTCTCTTTCTTTCTCTTTCTTTCTTTCTTTCTTTCTTTCTTTCTTTCTTTCTTTCAGAGAGAGAGAGAACATGACTGGGGGCAGGGAGGGGCAGAAGGAGAGAGAGAATCTAAAGCATGTTCCACACCCAGCATGGAGCTGGATGCAGGACTCAGTCTCAGGACCCTGAGATCATGACCTGAGCTGAAAGCAAGAGTCAGACTGATTGCACCACACAGACGCCCCTCCGTTCTGTATTTCTGCATGTTCTCGTAAGGTCCCAGAGCTGGGGCAGAGTGCAGCCTCCAGGGGAGAAAGGTGAGTGGTCCTGGCCAGTAGCGTTGGGTAGTGTGAAAGCTGGCATTCAGAGAAAAGGAGAGTGCAGGCCGGCTGGTCATGTTGACATTCACGGAGTATTACATGTCAATAATTGGCAACTCATACAGATCTAAATTTCCAGGAGTGCATGTGAGTAATCTAGAAGCTTGAAGTAAAGTTTACATACTGCCAAGAGAAAATTATTTACCAGAGTATCGAAGAGGAGATTTATAAATATTAACTCACTTAATCCTTGTGACAAGTCTAGCGGTTAGGTACTATTTTGATTGGTATCATATAGACAAATCCCCAGGTCATAAGGCCAAAAGGAGGCGGATCCAAACTTTCAAAATAAGTCTCCTTGCAGAGCCTGGATCATCGCTAATGCTTTTGGAAGTCACATGGGGCTTCTCGAACATACACCTGTGCTTTTGAATGTCTTCTCTGTGAAGCCTCCCCATACTTGCACAGAAGGAACCCCTGTCTGCTTGATTCCTGTGATGGCTCCATTACTTTATTGATGAAAGTACCTCCCAGGCTATGCCCCATTGTACTTTGTGAGCCTCAAGTGAAATAAGGAATGAAAAAGGGCTCTCGATACTGTAATGTGCCAACTATACATGAATTATTGGTGAGAATGTCACCTCTCGGGGACGGGTTTACTTGGCCACCATCCTCACTGTCACTTTCGGTTTTTCTGCTTGAGATCCTTCTGAAGTCAGAGCAATTCTGCAATTGTGGTTCTTTCACTTGTATCTCTAAATACGTTCTCAAAGTGTCTTAAGGTTTGTGAAGCATTTTTACTGTTGGTAACATGGAAAAAGAGGAGTTAAAGTAATGTTTGTGAGCAATTTTGGAAGCCTTGAGGTCTGGTGGTTAGGCACCTGTGCTTTTCCAAGGAAAGGAAGTGGAGCATGGGGTGGGGGCTGATTCTGTGAATGTATCATCCATTCCAAGCGCCTTCCAACCGGTCTCTCTGTCTTTTGTGTGCTGGACTAATTTTCTCCTATTTGCAATCTTAGGATGCTTCTATTTTCTCCCAGAGCTCCAAACCAGCAGTTCTCAAGATGGGGAAGTTAGATAAGGAAAAGGCCAGAATTTCTCTCATAAAGTGTGAAATGAGATTCATTTACATTTCAGAGTATTTGGGGTTTAAAAATCCAATTGCCTCTATCTCAATGTCATTTTACATTATGGCCTTATAGACACCACCTGTGCAAGAGCCCATGTGGGAGTGAGGAGGCCTCTTAATTTCCAGTGCGTGAGCAGGTAGAATGGGGCTGGGCTTCTGTCTCTTTCTGATTCTTTCTCTGGACATCAGCCCCGCCCTCGAACACTTGGAAGTGAAACTACTAAATTACGCCATTTTCATGGTAATTTCTGTAGCAAGAGTGAGAGGTGTTTGGTGTAGATTTAGTGTCAGCGATAACGCAAATCTCTCCCATAACACCCGTGAGCAGAACTAGTTGATGATACAGAGAATTTATGACCTGGGAGATCATTTATTTCACATAAAATCAGAAAACCCAAGTACTACTTTGGGATTTTGGAAAACTTTACTGTTTAATTCTCAAAGTTGAAATACTTGAAATATGTAAAGTATCAATTCACAAAAAAACAATGGCTTAATCCGTACCCTTGAATTAGAGCCAGGAGAAAGAATACTAAAAACAGAGAAGTCACTCTTGGGGGATACAAAAACTCAGTTTCTTGTTTCTGGAATGTTCACATTGCCGTCTTATATAAGGTAATTGAGCAAACTTTTGATGTCTTAATTTTAAGCTTTTAATAGTGATATGTAGTAATGGTAGATATCGTTAGTTGAGGGTTTACCATCCTGTGCTGGGAGGTTATGCTTTGATGCCACTTTATTTTCTTTAGTTTTCATTATAATTTTACCAGGTAGTATACTTTCTCTTTTATAGATGAGAAAACAGAGAGGTTATACAGCTTGTTCAAGGTCGCAGAGCTGGTAGGTACCAGAGCCGGATTTATAACTAGGAATCTTCTATAGTTTCAATGTCTGAGCTCTTCCTCCAGTACCATGACACCTTTCCTGAAATTGTTATAACAATGAAGCTTTTCTGAGTAGTATCCCTGGAGAAGAATGTTTACAAACTAAGAAGCATCCAAACAAAAGTAAGATGGTAATTGTCTGGAAATCGTGACATGGAAGACAAGTTGTAACAATCAAGGTCAAGTCAGTGAAAGAGCCACTTAAGAATACAATAGCTTTTTGCAAAAACCTGGAGAGCTGGACAAAAGGTTGGATGTAGTCTGTGGGGCCGAAGGGTGAGTAAGTGAGTAACAGCTGATAAGTAAAGGAGGCAACTTAGACCCCAAGGAGGTCAAAGTGTTTTGATAGAGCCTGCCTAGCAACACGAAGGTTGATTCTTGGGAGGAAAAGCAATGCTTGCTTCTCAAGGGTACTGAAGAGTTGATCACTATATTAGGTAGAAGGTTGGGCTGGATGGTCTCTGATACATATTTTAATCCTGAGATTACATGGATGTCAATTCACAACACCTTGGTATGAATAAATTTACCAGCTCTTTCTCTTCTGTGATGGGGGAAGAATAGACAACGTGGAAACACTGAGTACCTGAAAATGGAAGAGTCTCAGAGACATTTTGCCTTTTAGCAATTTCATTCAAGGTTGGTTTATAGTTACATTTTCCATCACAGAAGAACATGAAAATTCTAGTAATTGGTTTTCTCAGAAATTCTATTTCTGAACTTGAAGAAAACTACATTTCAGTTTTTGTAAGTCTGATGTTATTTTTAATGGATTTGGGAGTTCTTCTGACTAGACATTTAATGGATAACAAAGATCCTGGTGGGAGGTTTTCCAGGTGCTAATGGGTGTAAGTGAGTTGTGACAAAATCTCAGAAGGGACTCAGAATAACAGGTAATTCATTGGAGACAAGAAGAATTTTCTCCATGAACTCTGAACATCAGTAAAGTTATTTATGAACCAGTAGTGTTAGTGCATTGATATGCTTTATTTGGATATATGTTAGCAAACGGCTGGATAACTGTTTCTTACATGAATGTAATGCTCACAACCTCTTGAACAGGCTAGAAGCACGACACCCTGGAAAATAGTTGAAAAGTTTTGGCAAGAAGTCGGGTTTAATTGAATTGTGGGAACTGCATAATTTTGATTTGATTAGACTAAAGAAAACTAGCCATGGTCCTTTTTCTGGAAAAGCTGGGATAGTAGAGACATGTTAACTTTTCGTGAAGCTTACTGTATATTTCTTACTTTCACAAATACTTTTAGCTGGTATGACTTGATTCGTCCACTCAAGGGACACATGAAGTTACATAGTCTTTTTTTTCCCAGCGACCCTCTTGAGCTCCCCGTGTCTTCCCTGGGCTGAGATTCCGAGAGAAGGGGACCAATCTTGTTTCCAGATGTTAGTGGCTACCATTTCTTTTTTCTGAGACAGAGTGTTCCTTTGAGTATTGGCCTGTCCCCCGGGGCACTCTTGTCCATCATTGTAGGGAAACCATTGTTGGTCCTGGTAATTGCACTGGCCAGATGTTACCCTTTGGTGGGAGCCTCAGAAATAACCATGTGAACTTAGCTTTTCTGTTGAATCCGAATCACCAACATAGACAAACGTGGGGATTTTATTTCATGCTCTCGTTGCCTTTCCCTGTCAGTGAGAGAATCTTGACTGGGGCCACTCTGGTCTACTTTACCAGTTCATACAAACCTTAGTTATCGAAGTCCAGATATTTGGATGACTCTGGGCTCATTTCACCTCTGCCTCAGTGGTTAGTTTTATCACCAATTGATGTAGATCTTGATTAGTTAATGAGAGTTCTCCTACTCCTCCTTTGCCTATACTTTTGTGATTATATTTGCATAATGTACAAAATCTACAGACATGTGTATAATATTCATATGAGGGGGTCATCAGACATGCATTTTTCAGAAGTATGAAGAGTGGTCGTATGTCTCTATACATAGGGTTTGGAAGAGATGGACATAAATTCAAGTAGCTCCATAAGAGGCTCTTAATCTCACAAAACAAACTGAGGGTTCCTGGGGGGTGGGGAGTAGGGATAGGGTGGCTGAGTGATGGACGTTGGGGAGGGTCTGTGCTATGGTGAGTGCTGTGAAAGGTGTAAGCCTGATGATTCACAGATGTGTACCCCTGGGGGAAAAAAAAATTCAAGTAGCTCCTTCAAAGGACATTTCACTTAAATTTAGTCTTAAATATTTTACATGTATGGTACCAGTGACAATGTCATGAACATCTACTGAGCACTCCCTTATCTGAGAGGCTGCAGAATAAGTATTTCACATACATCACAGCCTTACAGTTATTTGCTGTAGATACCACTATCCTCATTTTACAGATGGGAAGCTGGATTTATAGAAGTTAACAGCTAGTATCAGCATTAAGAATTAAAACCAGCGTGCCTGGGTGGCTCAGTCGGTTAAGCGGCTGCCTTCGGCTAGGGTCATGATCCCAGGGTTCTGGGATCGAGCCCCACATCAGGCTCCCTGCTTGGTGGAGAGCTTGCTTCCCCCTCTCACTCTGCCTGCCGCTCTGCCTACTTGTGCTCTCTCTCTCTCTCTGTCAAATAAATAAATAAATAATCTAAAAAAAAAAAAAAGAATTAAAACCAGCCTATGAGTCTTCATTTCTGAACCCTGAACCACTATGTGGGAGAGACAGTGAGTCTCTTTTATGCCTCGTGTACCCCACTGGTGAGCTTTTAATGTTGATGGTCTCACACAAATTTTTATTTTTATAAAAGGCACATAGGGATGCATTTTTTTAAGAGTCCTTGTGTATACGAAAATATCATTCTGTTGATTCCATCAATGAAAGAAACCTTGGCCAAAGACAAATTAGCCTGTTTCCCAGAGAGCTCCAGCTCTCATCTGGGGCATCCACCATCATCATTATTATTATTTTGGCCAAGCTATATTTAGATGGGATGAACTTTTTCTTGTTTTTTACCTGCAGTGTAGTGTGTTCTCTCAAACTGCCCTTACAGATCTGTTCAGCTCAGTGGATTTTCCCCATTGATTGTCCTTTCCTTTTCATCTTTAAAAATTCTGGAATATGAATGATCTCGATGTTACAGCTCTGTTCCTGCTTCGGCAGGGCTATTCTCCACTCTCTAGTGAGGTTCATCTCCGTCATGGTCCTCTTGGTCCCGGGGCACTTTTTAAAGTTTGTCTTTCGGTGGCACTGCCTTAATTTTCTACAGTGTGAATTCTTCTCTTCACTGTGTCCTGCAGGGATTTTTAATCTGATATATCATTCTTAATTTGCTTGCATTTTTCTCTTTTCTCATTTACCCTTCTTTCCCCTCCATTCTGTTGACTTAAGCTCAGTTCGTTCCCTCTATACAGTTTCCTGTCCTGTGTTCTATAGGCAGCTGCTGGTCAGTTGCTGGAGAAGTAGACTGAGATAGGGAGCGGTATTTGCTTCCCTTCACATCATCTGGTCCTGACGAGAGAGAGCTGAACCACACCCCTTCCCTGAATGTTTTGGAGGGTTAGGAAACAAACAAACACTGCCCCCAAAGCCTCCATGCATGTCTGAAATTTAAAGTTATAAATCAGACTTAACAAGATGTTAAGTAAAAGATGTTTTATACTCCTGTCTTGATAAATATACCTTCATAATCTCAAAACTGAAAAAATGTCCAAAGTTGTAGCTTTTATATGACTAAATGCTAGCAAAATATGATGGAATTTCATGGTTACTACATATCTGGGTGTTCTGTTGATAGGTGTTCCAGTATTGTTTGAAGAGTATAAAATGAAGGCATATGTAATTCATAAGTTTATTATGTATTCTGTAAAATTTTTCTTGCCTTAAGTTAACAAAAGCACTATTTTTTTTTAAAGAGAGAGAGAGCGCAAACGAGGGAGGGGCAGAGGGAGATGGAGAGAGAATTTCAAGAAGGCTCCACACTCAGCACGGAGCCCAACAATTCCTTAGAGACTTACACTCTCCCTAACCCCCTTCCAACCTGAAAGTATATAATGGGCCACTTCTCATGACCCCATTGTAGCTCTCTCTGCCCGCGGGTCCTATCCCCACACTTTAATAAAATCAACTTTTTGCAACAAAGACTTCTGAAGAATTCTTTCTTGGCTGTCGACTTTGGACCCTAATGTCTTTTCTACATCATATGGCACCCAACGTGGGGCTGGATCTCAAAACCCTGACTGAGATCAAGACCTGCGCTGAAATCAAGAATCAGGCACTAAACCGACTGAGCCTCCCAAGCACCCCCTCGTTGTTTTTATAATAAAGATTTTTCACAACATTGCTGTTCTTTTGAGAGTAGTGCCCTAAAAGACTAAAACATGTCATTGCTCTCAGAATGCTCAAAACCTGAATATATTTTGATTAAGACACAACAAACTAAAAACAATTTCAATTACTAATGCTTTCTAAAAGCAATTCTTTCTAAAAATTCAACATTACCCATTAAATAGAATAAAAATTAGTAGTGATGAGTATGAAAATTTCCAATGCAATTATTTAAATTAATCTAAACTTTCATAATTCGATTTTTGGGAAACTTACATTTCATTTCTCAAAAATCGAGACCTGGATCCACACAACTCATACATTGCTCAATATTGCATGATATTCTTCAGCCACCATATGCAAGCGCAGTGAATAAGAAACTAACAAGGAAGTGCATGCCTGCCTCCATCAGACCATGGCACTTCCTTGTACGAGAATCTATTGTGTTCATATGCCATCGCAGAGGAAGAAACACACATGGTAGTCATTTGCTTTCTCTTTATCTAGGTGCTCTGTTGCCTCATGGCTTCCTGCACCTCCAGGCTTTGCCCACCTTGGGTGAGCGCAGAGGCACACCTTGTAAGCCACCATGGCATTCAAACAAAATTGAATTCTGCTTCAAGGACACAGGGTTGGGATAGTGTAATTCATGGGCAAATCCCCAGTAAGGAGGTGCCCATGTGTGCCAACATATACATTATTTCCCACTGCGTGTGTATTTGTGATACACAGGGCCCAGAGCAGCCTCTCAGGAAGGCACCACACCCATCTTCCTTGGCTGGTGGAGGAACTGGGTCTCTGGATTAGGCAGCAGGTATCAGAGGAGTCAGGAAACATCTTGCTACATTTGGGAAGGCCTTCTGTGCTCTATCATTACCGTGTCCTGGGAAGAAGATGCTATCTGTACAGAAGAAACAAATATTTGACAGAAACTCAGGGAACGGGTCTCAAAGATTTATGACATTGTTCATTTAGGAGTAGAAATTCTTTAAAGACACAATGTTGTTTTTTTTTTCACCCAAAATATGAAAACTAATTTGTAACATCTTCAGCAAGGTTGGCTGCAGATCTGATGCCTCAGATACACTCTTTCGTAATGAGGGGAGACAAAAGCCTCACAGTCTGATGGTCTCTTATGTAAATTACTTTCTTATTCTCAGTCACCAACCTTCAGATGTTGTTTTAACTATAAAAAAATAGCAGCAAATGAGTCCGTGGATGTATTAAATAGCATTTACAGAACTAAAAGAGTCAACTTGCCAAGCTTGTTAGATTCCAACATGAGCCTGTGTAAATTCTGGGAGAATATATCTATTTAGAGGACAGTGACTAATGTGAAATCATCACAGGCTTCCAATTGTGTTGGTTTTGAGTGTGTATCTTTCAGATTACAGGTTCTTACCCAAATTTGGTCTATACTCAAGAAGTCACTTTGGATACATTCCTGACTGAACTGTTGTTTTATGCAAATGATTTCAGACAATGACTCTCTTAAGTGATAATCTACACTGTGCAGAACATGCTAGCCAATAATTGACTGTAGCCTGAACATCCCTTGCAAACAGAAAGCAAATGTACTGTGATCAATTATCAGTCAATAGTGGGATCTTAATAATGAAGATCCAGTTACCAAAATGCTTAAAAATTCCAGAACATCCTTTTTTACACCACCCATATTAAATATCTTAAAAAATAAAGTACTTAATATTCTTTTTTTTTTGCAAGAGAAAGCCTCAGAACTTTGTTAAGTGATCAACACTATTCAACTTCATTCTTTTTCATTTTTTATCTATGCTTGAAACATCTTAGAGTTTAAAAGATACACTTGTGATTTTAATAGTGGGAGAAAGAAGACGAGATAACGATGATTAGACTAATAGATATAAAAAACCTTCACTTTGAAATAAGAAAGCACATTCTACTATGTTCCTTGAGCACTTAATGAATGAAATGGTTTGTCGGTCTCAGTAGGTTTCCATAATTCATGAAATGGACTCTGATTGGTTTTCATGATTGGAAATTGATCTAGTTTTTATTGTTTTCACTTACATTATGATTTAGGACTTTTCTCAGATAAATCATCCTCATGTTTAATTCTTTCTGTTTGAGATGACTACTTCACACAGATTTTTTTGTTGTTTTTTGGTATCACTTTCTTTTTCAAGGAGTATACTGTATAATCACTGAACTCCTCTATAATTACACGGCAAAGACTATGTAAATACGTAATTATGTTCATGCAGATTACTTGATAATTATACTTCCAGTTACCAAGTAATGAACAGAATAATCATCATGCAACTTGCAGCTCTTAGATTTTCAGCTTGGTCTTTGTTTTAAAAAAGGAGAGAAGTAGATAATTGCTCTATGGTAACATGGCACTTACATTGTCAACAGTCATGTATTTACGTTGTTATTATATGGTTATTTTTTACCTTGTAAAATAAAGTGGTACTGCTTTTTAAAGAAGTCCTTCCCTCCTCTTTGCAATAGGAATTTCATGTCTCACACTGATGAATAACAAAGATGAGCTTCTCTTTTGTGCATGATTTAATACACGGGGCGGTGCAGAACCACAACGGGAAAGGTCTCTGAACTCATCTTCGCCAGAATAAAAGTAAAAAGAGAGAGAGAGGAACTGTACGTCAAGTTTTATCAGTGATATGTGAAACTCAGAGTTATTAATCCTAAATCCAGACACTGTTCCCCAGGCGACAATGACTTTTTGTTTGTGTTTTCAGCATATCCACAGCGCCACTTACTCCACGTTCGTTCCTTCTGTCTGGGATGTCCTTCCTCCGCAGTTTCAGGAGCCAGCTCTCCTGCCTCTCTTAGGAGACATCATTCCCAAACCCTTGCATACATCCTAACTTCTTCCCCCAACCCTGGGCACACGCCTTTATGATAGCACTTAGTGTAGTAAGTCCTGATTGAAAACTTGTTCAAGTCTCTGTGACACCCTGGTCTTCCTCTGATCTCCAGAATCTAACATCCAGCATGCATACAAATCGTTTATGACTATGTTTTCAACAAATAAGTTAATTAACAGGTAGATGTGCAAATAGAAAAAGAAGACATGTAATATACTAGTAATACATAACTGATTAATGAATTCCCAAATCATTATCTTTTGTTATTCCATTGGCCTAGTCTTGCCTAGATACAATGACAGACAACATTTTTGACAATTTCGCTATGGTTATCTCAAAAGTTTTGTTTATTTTTTTCATCGCATGCTTTCTCCTTGACTTGGGGAGCTTAATGAAGTTTCTTTCTTTTTTTTTTTTTAAGATTTTATTTTTCTATTTGAGAGAGAGAGAGAGAGTGAGAGACAGCATGAGCAAGGAGGAGAGGGAGAAGCAGACTCCCCGCTGAGCAGGGAGCCCGAGGCGGGGCTCAATGCCAGGACCCTGAGATCATGACCTGAGCCGAAGGCAGATGCCTAACTGACTGAGCCACCCAGGCACCCTCTTAGTGAAGTTTCCAATAAAAATATATGACGTTGGATCCATGCTTGCAAAACACTGAGCTGACGTTTACTTAGCACACATTATATTCTATGCACTGTGATCAGCACAGAGGAGATTTGAAGGTAAATAAGTTACTTTTCTATCTTTAATAACTGAACTCACCTTTCGCAGGGGAAGGAAGAACACCCATTTTAAATGGACTATAATATAAAGCAGAAGCAACTAAGTACTGTAATGCAAAGCAACCAAACCACGCACACTGCTTTCTTTGTGATTTCAAGTAACCATATAGTTAACAAACTATTTTTATTTTTCCAGAGTGAATTGGCCCATGTCGGCTCAGATAAATTAACCTTTCATTTTGGGTGACCCATATGTTGAGAATTTATAATTAATTTTGTTAATTCCAGAAATTATAAAAACATACTGTTGTGTTCCTGTGCTGGCAAGCATTAAGTGAAAATGGCCATTACTTTTTTTCTTTTGTTCTTCAGGGCATGTGAACTTTAAAAAAAATCCTTTCTGTACTTTTTGAAGGATAATTTTATAACATGATAATTTGATGACCATTTGGAATTTTATGAAGCTTGCTTTTTATTAAATTCTAACTCAAATCCATTAATAGCATCTATAGATGCAAAATGATTTTATTATTTCATATTTAAAGTTATTAAATTGACAATAAACCAAAGGCAGGATTTGTGCATGAATCAAAAAATAGAAGAAAAAATCTAAATGCACACAAGAATTTAGTATATAAAGCTTACATTTAAATAATTAGGAAAAAGAGCTATTTGGAAGGGATTACATCTAGACCTCTACGTCACTATTACAGCAGTATAAATTAAAGATATCCTGAATATGGAATGTAAAAAATCAACATATAAAGTAGCTAAAAGAAAATGTGAAGACACTAATATTAGAGTAAATTTGTCCTATTAACTATGACCATAACAGAAAGATGAATACATTTGATTACATACATATTAAAAATTTATTCATAGCATAAAAGGAATTAATTTCTCAATATATAAAAGCCTAATAATTCAATAAAAAATTAACAATATGAAGGGTAAAATAGGTTAGAAGATAATTCGCAGAGGAAAAACTTGCACAAAAACCCTGTCAAATCTGCGAAAAGATGCTTCAAAGCCTGCCACGGTTAGAGAAATAAGAACTAAAATAATTGGATTGGATAACACACTCTATTGACTGGGCTGTGGAGACTCCAGTCATTCCTGAACACTGTGTCTGGAGTGTCTTGTGACTGGAACTAATCTCACGGCATGTCAGTCTAAAGATAGTAAGACATCTCACCTCTCATTTCCAAGGAGAGGAAGCACATAGTTCCCTCAAAAGACTCAGCCCAGAGCTGTCATTGGTATCCTTCCACCATGTTCAATTGGTTGAAGCAGTGACAAGCCCAGCCCAGAGACAGACTCCATCTGTGCATGTGAGGGCAAGAAATAACGGGCAGGCATCTTCCCTTCCCTTCCCTTCCCTTCCCTGCTTCCCTTCCCCCACCCCCTTCCCTTGCCTTCCCTTATTGTCTTTTTTTTCTTTTCTTCTTTTTTTTTAGAGGGGGGGGAGAGGGGGCGATGGGAGAGGGAGAGAGATTCTCAAGCAGGGTCCACACTGGACATGGAGCCCACTCTGGGGCTCTATTCCAGGACCCCGAGATCATGACCTGAGCCAAAATCAAGAGTTGGTTGCTTAACAGACTGAGCTACTCAGGGCCCTTGTCTGCAAGCATCTTTTATCCTCTCTCTCCCACTCTCCCCCCTGCCCCAACACACACACGTTTGTATTAGGTCTATTTAACCACTTTACCTTAGACCGTGTCTGGACAAAGAGACCAGGGGGAGACTAGAGAGTTGAAATTAGAAGACTATAGTTTTCACTTTATTCCCTTTTGCAGTCTTTGAATTTTTTTGACATTATGTATATTTTATATTATTAATTTTTAAAAGCCAATTTAATCTATGCATGCTAATATAGGAAGCTCTCCAAGACAGACTATCAAGTTAAAAAATAAAGCAAACTGCACAACAGTGTATAAAGAGTTCTCATATTTACTGAAATACAGGTGCTGACACCTCAGTTACACATGCACATACGTAGTGTGTGTGTAAGCCATGCAGCACACTGTGAACACACACACCAACAAGCAAAGGCCCTAAGCAAAGTTGTGTGGGAAAAAGGGCAGAAGAAAGAGCAAAATGTTCTCAGTTGCAAGTATCACCAATGTGGAGGCAGTGGGTTAAGCCCTCACTATGTGGATTTTCATTATCTTCATCAAAACTGAGCTCTGCTGCAAAAGATCAATGCACCCTTATCTTCTTGCGGTGTGCTGCTATGTGCACACCATGAGGCTGATAAGAGCTCAGAACCCGGGCTGACTCGGAGCCACAGCCCATTCAGAACACAGGGATTCAGCACAGATACATTCAGGCACTTTCTACAAAAATGATAAGACTCTTATCTCCATTACGAAAATTTAAACTTGTGTCTTAAAGTTAATTCTCCTGTCTGCTTCTGGTTTCAGAAGTGAACTCAGGTCCATCCCGGATTCCTGAGAAATCCAGGTTGTAAAAGCCAATAACGAGGAAGGCATCCTCATTCCTGTGCCTCTAGGCCTATGGACCGCAAAGCCGCCATGGGGCTCCATCTGCTGCGTGAGCTTGAACTTCCCTGCCATCTTCGTCATCGGTGGTCCTGGACGCCAAGGCAGAGTCTGTCACAGGCACTTGGTGTCAGATCAGATGGAAGATGGGTATGTCACTCTTACCTTAGTCGGAAAGTGCTGACCCTTCTGTCGGATCAGTGGTAATCCTCTAAGTGCTAGGGTTCGGCCTGAGAAAAGGGAAAAAAAAAATCTGAAAACATGGTGACTCTTCTCTGCATTTTCTGCCATTGAACGACCCAACTGTTCCGTGGTGACTTGAGATTCTGAGATACAGCCCCTCCCTGTGTCATTTAGCACCACCTTTGTCTCTTACTCCCCCACTCACTCTTGCCTGTGACTGCTCTGAAGGTATTGATCACATGGAACCTTCGAATACTGGAGAGCGAGAGGGATGTCTCATTCCTTAGAAGAGCTGAGCATGAAAGCCGCAGGGACTGCATTACTAGAGCTTCTGCACAAATCACATAAGATGGAAAGCATGTTTGGTCATCCCATGACAATCTTTCTTTTGCTTATTCAAATGCCTTGGATCGCTGACCAGTTCAATAAATACCTATGCGTGTGACACATGGAATATTCCACTCTGCTACAGACCCTTCGTAAAGGTGGGAATATCCTACGGTGTTAAAGCCAAAATTCTTAGTCAGTATCTAGCATTGTCCACAGTGGGTCTGTAAGTCTCCCAGGATTATGGGTATGCTGTGTATTTGTGATCATATGCATTTTTTTTACAGAGAGAATCTGGCTCATTAACTTCTAAAAGGGGAGAGAGTTGTCCCACAGTAAGTTGAGAGCATTCTGCTGAAGTATTTTGTGCTTCATTATTATTTTCCATCAAATGAAAGAACAGACTTAGACGAGACAAAGTCCTGTACCCATGTACGTTACGAGTACTTAGGTAGAAAGTAGTGTGTGTGTGTGTGTGTGTGTGTTACTGGTACACAATTATTATTTTATTTTGGTGTGAAATTCAGCTATGTGCATTGAGTGTGATTACTCGTTATGGGGATGACTTAGTGTTTTTACTTAACTGACCAACCACATCAGATAGAACTCAGACATGAGAAAGTCTCACTTGTCACTTCTAGGAGCAATTTCAATGTAAAATATGGAGTTATTCTTAGCCAGGCACGTTACTTATGACAGTTGTCACCATTTCTTTTACATCTTTCAAACTGTAAACACTCCATTTTTTTTAAAGCTATTTATGCCCTCCAGTTTAAAAATAAAACCTTCTTTCACCAGTGGTTCAGCTAGGTGACACTTTTGGATTGAGTTCCTCTGGAAGGCAAAGTAGTAACCATTCGACACACAATAACTTTAGAGCTAGAAGAATCCCGAAGATGAGTCAGTAGGGACAGACTAAGTTAGGCTGTGGTAACAAAATTCACCAGCGCTCAGTGGCTCAGAACAACAGCGGTATTTGTCTTCTCTTTATTGCTCCTTCTCCAGGTCCATCCCGAGTCTTCGGGGCCATGCTCCGCCACATCCCTACTCGGGGGCGCAGGCTCACGGAGGCTCCTGGATTCACCTGGAAGGTTGCTCATCACTGTGGTTGTGGAAGGAGAACCAGAAAAAGGCACACTGGCTCTTGAAGCTTTCTGCCTCCAAGTGACACGTGGTATGTGTGCTCACATCTGGTGGCATGAGTTCATGGCATGGCCATGGCCCAATTTCAAGAGAATAGGAAGTACAATCGAACTTACTGGGCATCCAGAGGGGGACAAGAGGGATATTGCTGAGCAGTGTCGAGACTGTCATACCAGAGGCGGTGTTGCTTTGTTTATTTTACAAATGGCTAAGGATCAGAGAGTTTGGACAATGCAGGTAAGCTCACTAGCCGGAATTTGGGCAGCATGTTGTGTCATGAAGAAAGAGGTTACTATTAAGAAGTGATTGTTGGAGGGATGCCTGGAGGGCTCAGTCAGTTAAGTGTCTGCCTTTGGCTCAGGTCATGATCCCAGGGTCCTGGGATCGAGTCCCACCCACATCGGGTTCCCTGCTCAGCGGGGAGCCTGCTTCTCCCTCCCACTCCTGCTCTCCCTGCCTGTGCATTCTCTATCTCTCTCTGATAAATAAATAAAATATTTGGGGAAAAAAAGAAGTGATTATTGGAAAATATGAAAATATGATCAAACTTAATATTGATTGAATGGCTTAGAGCACGTTCAGAAGGGAATTAAGTTGTTCAGCTTTCCAGTGTAGCCATTAACTTATCATTGTGAACCCTAGTGTAAGGTGCTGTGAACTCTTGTAAAGAACTGAATTCCTGGGCGCCTGGGTGGCTCAGTGGGTCAAAGCCTCTGCTTTCGGCTCAGGTCATGATCTCAGGGTCCTGGGATCCAGGCCCACATCGGGCTTTCTTCTTGGCAGGGAGCCTGCTTCCTCCTCTCTGCCTGCCTCTCTGCCTCCTTGTGATCTCTCTCTTTCTCTCTCTGTCAAATAAATAAATAAATAAATAAATAAATAAATAAATAAATAAAATCTTAAAAAAAAAAAGAACTGAATTCCTTCCTCCCCAGCTCCCAGGAGCTCTGCAGCCGTGGACGATCACCCAACTTCCCCAAGTCTCAATTTCCTTCTCTCTGGTGGGGCTGTTGGGTTTGCAGATAAGCTCTCTGTGCTGAAAATTTACACATGAAGTTGAATGCTTAGGACTTTTAACTCTTCTTTTTGTTTTGGTAGATGAACCTGATATCCAGTGAGTGGATTAGGAATTTAAGCTTGTTTGCAATTCTAGCATCACTTCATAGACCCCCAGTTTTTAGAGGCTTATTATAACTCAAATAACCTAAAGTACTCTCAAGAGTTTTCCCACTCCTCAAAAATAATCCCCCTCATAATGATTTGTGTAAGTGTAATACAAAATTGAGCTGCTGTTTTTGAAAGTATTTTAAAGTCATTATTGAAAAATTGTATTCTGTTCAACAATTTCTGAATATCTGATGAAGTGGAAATAGCACATAAGGCACTGTGGGCTCACAGAGATTCAGGGATTGCTTTCCAGGCCCAAGGGCCATCGTTTATCCCAGAGAACTCTAAGAAAAAGTTTTAGAGCTATTGATTACTTAGGAAAATAAAACATTGCCAAAGTATAGAGCCTTTGGACTAAAAGTTTCTAGGTTTATTATAGAAGGAAAGTAAATCTGAAATAAACTTAGATGTACCATACATATACCTTCGGTTTTCCCAGAAAACATTTTCAAGATATGGTTTAAAGGGATGTTTTATAGAAACAAAGTGAACCAGCAATAGCACATCTGATAAAACATTATGACACATTTGGATTATATTTGAGTAAAAATTCAAGAATAGTGCAATACAGAATTTTGTCCTCTCTATACTCCTCTCCACAGAGGCTCTTAGGTCAGGACTCCCTGCTAGTTTCATTTGCAGTAAGTATAGAGTCTCTGCTGTCATCCACTGAATGAGCCTCTTCCTCAGTCCTTGTCCCCTTGGCAAGGGGTCAAGTGATTGAGAGCCTCGAGGTGGCCCGCCGGAGGTCCTGACACCTCACTGATGCATTTTGCACAAGAGGCAAGAGCCTTCGTGAGCAAGGGAGCGTCCCAGAGCCACCGAAGACTGCTGGGGTCCCGGGGAAGAGCTCAGCAAAAGAACACTGCACAGCAGAGTCTTGGGTGTGAACCTTCCACAACCCTGACCGGAATTCTTATTTGCAAGACAATATTGGAGGGTCCATGGGTCATTTTTTTTGCATTTCACGTTTTTAAGCAGTCACTGCAAAGAAATGAGGTAATCATAAAATGACGCATCAAGACAAACACAGTCATATCAGAATCAAATAAGACTAAATGAGGTAAAGAAGTGAAAGTGCTTCATAAACTTTGAAGCATTGCACAGCCGTGTGTTCTTTCATTATGATTTGACTTGCAGTTTTGATTTCCTATGACTCGAGAGGAGATCCTGTTTGGCTGAAACAAAGGGATCTCCTTCACCAGGAGTACAGGGTTCCTCAGACACCTCACAGCCAAAGCGAGAAAATGTGCTGCCCAAGTAAGAGGGCTCTCTTCAGGGCGGGCTCACAGAACGATTTGGTCAGTATTGTGAGGAAGAGGTTCTGAGCATGCCTTGTCCTCCTATGACTACTGCCCTCGTCCTTGCCTGGCCTTTATGTACCACTCACGAAGTGAAGTCACACTTGGGGTTTGTTTCATGGTAATATCTCAAGGTAGAAGGGCGGGCACCACCGTCTCCATTAGGCAGACGGGTCATCAAGTCTTACAGGAGTTAAAATATTGATCAAGATCTCAAGGACACTAACTGGCTGGTAGACTATCAGACCCCATGATTCTCAGTCCACAGCTAGGACTCTCTCTAGCAAATGACTGTCTCACCTTATAAGCCTCCTGAGGGCAAAGACCAGGGCTGATTTGTTGGCCTTTGTGTCTCTGTGACTTAGCATTACAATCACCGAGAGAATTCACTGTGGCAATGTCCACTGATGGATTATGCTCAGGTCATGATTTCTTTAAACGCTAAAAAATTTAATGTCTGGGGGAGGGAAGAAGTAACCTCATTCAGGAAGTGCTTATCTTTAGGGAAACTCTCAACGTCTCTAAAAAGGTGCTGGCGCTTGAATTAATGGCAGAGTTTTTCATTCCGCTGGATATTTTATCATCAAGTTATTCAGTTGAAAGAGGTCTTTTAGACTCCAAAGTCCAGGAAATAAAAAAGTATCTCATCTGTCAATGAAACATATGAAATCAAGCATGAGGTTCAGTTAACATTTGCCACTTCAAAACGTCTCTGAAAAAAATAAATCAACAATTATATTTAAAGATGGGAAACAGCTTAACTTTAAGAAAAGAAGTTATAAGCATCTGGCAGGAATTTGGATTCATCCTCTTGCTCTTGACCTATGTGTATTCTAGCCCTCCCTCAAGGCCACCGTACGCCCTAGCCACAGCATTTGATCATTTACAAACTGTGGGGCGTATTGCTTACACCATAAGGAAGTTGGAATTGAGACGAGGTGGGGCTGGAGTAAGCTTAGTCTATTTTCCAGGAAGGAAAAGAACAGGAAGGTAGAAAAACTTTAGCCACTGAGAATGTCAAGAGCTGGACCTCACACAGGGACCTAGTTACTGAATCTGGAAAGTGAAATGAGGTTTAAGAGAGACTGAAACCAAGTCTGCCCGTGGGAACTAGAACTCAAGGAAAGAAAGATGGCCTCTCTTCTGACCTGATTTCCCTCACTGGAGAGACACCAAGGTCCTGCCCCAGGGTTTCCCAATATCTTTGAGTGAGAAATGGATGGTCTGAGGAAATAAGGGGCAGCAGTATGTCTGTGTGTGTTTGTGGGGGTGCACATGAAGCTACCATCCCCGAGGGCTAGGGAGAAACCTGACAGCAGAGGGCTCAGTCCATATTCAGTGAGGAACCCTGTGCCTATGAGAGTAATATTGTACTTTTGGTAGTTGAGGTAGAGGGGGAGGTTCTGAGTTCAGCTCTGTCAGCTCTCATGCAGGGGCTGGTATCCCTGTCGTGCAGGTGGTCCTTGGGGAAATTGTGAAAAGTAGCTGATGACACTGGCTGGAGAGCTTGCTGGGGAGACTGCTGTGGTCTTGGTGCCTGGGCCAGCCACGCCAGGATAGAATGAGATTCTTAGGTGGACTTGAGTCTCCCAAAAGTGTGAGCAAGGCCAGGTGGGTCTGGGCCAATGGGCACCCCACCTGCTTCTGATCCAGCCCAGAAGGAACCGATCAGGAACCCACCGGCGTCAGGCGTCCCCAGCACATGAGGAGCAAGGAGAGCCATGCAGGACACCAGGGACATTTTTCACCCTCGTGGTCAGAGAGGATGCAGAGAAGGTCATTCAAGGCAACTCCCACAGCGGCCACGAAACCGCGGCCATTGTTGGGAGCGGTGGATGGGTGATACTTTCAAGAATTGACCTTCAGCCTGAAACGGACCTTGTGAACTTAGAGAAGATACAGCTGGAAGCAGATAAGCTAGCAGGAACTGGCAAATTTGCTCTGCCCCTCAGTGGAGGGGAGGTGGCAAGAAAGATGAGCTCAGTTATAGAAAAATGCAAAGCCCTCACTTTCTTTGCGCATTTGGGAATCCTAAATACATTGGCATCACACTATGTATGTGCTCTTTTGAAACTAAGAAGTTAGGAGGGAGATTTGGTGTTAAACCATGAGAATAGGCACCTCAGTCCTATAAGATCTCAGAGAACTATTAACACACTTTGAAGATTGAATAAACGGGTGAAAAAGCAATTGGAGTTCGAAGGTTCATTTACTTTTCCAAAGTTGATGAAGAAATCATGGCTCAGTCATACACTACCTGAGCTGAATGCATGGGAACGAACATGCCTGCTATACGGGGTTATATTTATGTGTGCATATCTGTACATTAATATGTGGTTAAATGTATTACAAGAGTCACAGCTAGAGCAGAGTGAGGGAGTCTCAGCCAGCCTATAGCTTGTCCAGCCAGTCCTGTTTCTAGAAGGCTCACCTCGATCGGAGGTTACATCCCTCCACTCTTTCTCTCTTCACCACGTTACATGTTGCGTGATTAATAAGTGAATGAATTCCAGTGGAGTTGAGACCCTCCTGCTAAAAGAATCCTAATTCCTGAGATAAAAGAAACGTTATGGACTTGCAGTATCTTCTTAAAACACTGTCAACACATTAGATAAGAAACAAATACGTATCCAGAGCATGTGAAGGAGGAACTATGCATTTGAGGGATTTTTAAAATTAATATCAATAAGTAACATCACCACCTTGGAGCAATGGTTATGGTTTGCAAATGAAGCTAGGTAGATAGCAACTTCATGTAAGGCTAGCATTGTTAAGAAGGTATGCAGCTTAAAAAAACAGTGAATAATTCTGCTTCTGGTTTTCAAGCCAGTTCTTATGTTGGCGTGCCTGAGTTAACATGGTTAGATGAAGTCATACTGTTTCATTGAATTAGGATTTCTGTTATAAGTAGTCAAATCCCTTCAAATACCTTTCATCAAAAGGCCACTTTATTCATATGGAGGTGACCTTTATTTTCGCTCTTCCTTCCAGGAGAAGGAGAAATAAAGAAATACAAGTTGGCTTATCCGTCTTGTCCTGGCGAGATGGCTCCCCTTCTGTGGTGAGTTAGGACCCCGCCCTCCTTCCTGCTCGCCCGTGTAGACCTTCTATTGCACAGAAGCACAGCCAGGCAGGGTCAGTGTGAGTGAGAGTGGGGAGATTAGGGAGGGATTTTTAAAAGCACCAGAGAGGTATTATTAATCCTTTGAAAGTGTGAGCCTTTCTGATACGGCAGCCGGACTCCTGGGGGAACCCGTATGGCATTCTGTACCCTTGATAAGGAGAGTGTAAAGTAAAATGCAATGAACTTAATGACCCAGAAATTATTATTAGAGGAAATTAATACCATCTTCAGGAGATTTGTGTCACTTAACATAGCATTTGAAAGAAGTAAAGATTCCTTTATATCAAGCTGCCTTTCATTTTGAGTATAAACACATGCATTTACATTATGTCCCATGAAGATTAAAGATCTGGCTTGGAATTAGCAACTGCTATTTAGCGTCGGAGCAGGAACTGGGTGGCAGTTGTGGGTGGATTTAGGGAGATGTGTGCATTCTTGAGCTCTTCTGCAGTTCTCTTCTCAACAATCATTTAATGTCGAGGGTATAATTTTGATCATTTCCAAAGATCATTTCAGCATGCAATGCTTGGCACAGGAAAAGTTTTCGTTGCCATGTTCTCTTCCGTGGCCCTGCAATGCCACACAGCCCAAGTGAGGGTGCAAGGAGCCCACCTGTCCTGTCTGCCCACTGTCCTCCTGTCTGCGGGTTGGGACTGAGAAAGGAGAGTGCACAGGAGCTACGAAGTGATTTCCTTCAGCAGGCCTTCCCCTGGTGGCTCCCATTGTTTCCGGGGACCTTGGGGGGTGACCTCCAGATCCATCAAGAGCTAAGACCTGGAATGAACTGTGCTTCACGTTTGATCTGGGCTGGAGATGGAGGCGATCCTGCTGGGATGTTCCTGAGAATCCAAGGCCTGTAAGCCCTGCACAGCAAACATCCCCCCTTATGCGTAGAATCATGGAATTTTAGGACTAGAAGAGCCCACAATCATTGTGTTGAAACATTCCATTGTATAAAGGAGACTCAACCAAGAGAGATCAAATAATCTCATCAAAGCACACAGCTGTTTAGGGAGAAACCAGGTTTTTCTTACTCTCACATTAAGGTTTTTTGGTGTTTGTTTTGTTTTTGTTTTTTGGGAACCCTATCTTGACTCAAGGTTTAATGAACTTTTCCAACAGAGTGATCAGAATTATTTTAAATTATATTTAAGTTATTTTAAATTTTACATTAGGTAACATTTTTCTATTCTGGAAAGCAGGGTTACTTTCTTTTCCTTGGAAGACAAACGGGAGGCGGGGAAGAGGCACTGATGAGAAGCAGGGTGTATCATACACCTGGAGAGCCTTTCCAGGGTCCCGGAAAGACCTGGGCGCCTGGTGCTTTGGAATTTACCACCGAAGCCTTTTCTTAGAGGCCTTGTTCCGAAGGGAAATGAACAAACCTCCAATGCTCCTTTGTCCTCTTTTTATGCTAGGAAAGCCCTAGAAAAGCCCCTGAGAGGATATTGGGTCTATTATACAAAATAGTTAATNTCTTTTTATGCTAGGAAAGCCCTAGAAAAGCCCCTGAGAGGATATTGGGTCTATTATACAAATTAGTTAATTTCTTCTTCATGGAATTTTGTAGATTCTAGGAGTGAACCCACATGGAATAGAACCAAGTTTCTTGCTAGGGGTCTGAAGAGTGTCTTTGTCATAACAAAATTAAGCCAACATATAATTGTCATCTGCTTTATTCTTATGGAAATTGAACATTAGCATGTGTATAATTGATCTCAAGTCCAGACACATCAAAAGCCATGAATCTATGTATCTAGGTGCTTTTAATCTAATTATAAGTAACTACATATGTTCTTACTCAAACCTTGTGTTTGCTTTAATTTTTTTTTTTTTTTTTTTTTTTTTTAATGAGAGGAAATGTCTTTATTCCATGCCCCTGCCCCCGGCTTTTAAGAATCTCTTTCCTTTTCCCCTCTAATGACCGGAGCTCCAGTCATGAGCCTCTCTAGGGCCCTTGAACTGAACACTTATTCTTTTAAAAATCATCAACACAGGGTCTGTTGCCAAGTGGAGAAGCCAATTCTTCTCTCCACGCTCTCGGACGTGTTTCTTTGTGGCTCTGCTGGCACAGAGGAGAGGCGCCGTGGAACCGGGTATTGAAATGGCCTTAAGACGATTGCTTTTGGATACAGTTAATTTCAGAATTCAAGCAAAATACACCCAGAACTTGGAGTTGGGCTATTCAAACATAAGCACATGAAAGATTATAAATGTGATCACTTGAGTATCTCTTACATGAGATCAATAGAAAATGAAAGATATTTGCTTTATTATCGCAAAGGACATGTAGATTTGGTCTTATGTCAATAATTTTACCAAAGTAGGGAAGTAAACCCAAAAGTCAACAAAAATGAATTGCAAGTAATGTGTGAAAATGTGTGTCCATTAGACATACATCTATAGCTAGATATTTGGTTCTTGTTTCTAATGACGATTACGGAATAAATAAAAATTCTTACATAAAGGGGGATGGCTATAAAGCTGGATGTATAAAAAGGAGGGCTATAGAAATTTCGAATTTAACAGAGTTTTTGGGATTCCTTCATGTGTTTGAGACATGTATGAAGTTCTGTGTTTTACATGTAATATAAAAAAGTCATGTTTCTGCCATTTCATATTTGTATGTGGAAAAAATTAATATGCTGTAAAATATGACAAAATGTTTCCTGCGTGTGTGTAATTCTGTGAAAGGTGAACAGATACTGGTTTTCTTAACCTGCTTTTATTAGTTGTAGCTAAGGTTTTCTAAGAAAAATGAATTACTATGTTTTCTCTCTATGTTGATGTTTTCCATTTGACATGGGAAGCCTCATGCAGTTAGGATGCATTACTGGAATGCAGAGCAAGTATTTCAGGTTATGCATACATGGATATCACAAAATGCTCATTGCTCCTACACCTGGTAGCTGTGTATGTGTGCATGTGTGTGCACGCGTGCACACGCATGAATGTGTGGGTGAAGAAAAAAGATGTTTCCTTCTGGGACCACATGCCCAAACAATTTTAGTAATAGTTTATATAAAAAAATTTTGCATTCTTAAGATTAATTTAAAAACTCTCTTTGATATTCAACTGGTTCACACTGTATATGGATATTGAAAATTTTTAGCAAAACTTTTTTAGCAAACTATTTTTAAAATTTTAAACCAACTGCTAAAATCTAAAAGTCTACATATCCAACTGTCTCTTGACAGTTCTTACATGACAAACTAAAAATGTCTAAAATAGAGGACTTGTTTTTCCCCTCAAATCTGCCCCTCTCTTGATCTTCCTCATCTCAGCAAATGACACCAAACTTCACTGAGTTGTTCCTATGCATTTTAAAAAAAAGATTTTATTAAAGAGAGAGAGAGAGAGAGCAAGAGGGGGAAGAGAGAGGGACAAGTAGATGGGGCACTGAGCTCAGAGCCTGACGCGGGACTCAATCCCAGGACCCTGAGATCCGGATCTGAGCCTAAATCAAGAGTTGGATGCTTAACCGACTGAGTCATTCAGGCATCCCTGTTCCTATGCATTTTTAAATTTAAATTTTGTGTATGTGTGTAAAGGGGAGTAGTGTGAGGCATAGTTACTGGAAGTTTGCCATATGTGGTCCCAACATACACCACGAAGTTCCTGTTAAGGGGGAATCTTTGTGTGGAGACAGAAAGACTCCAAGAAATGTTTTCATCAACAGTGGTGCTGGATCCCAAATGCTTTGTATAGGCATGTGTACGTTAGTATCTACCGAGTGCCTATGAAGTGCTAGCCACTCTTTTAAGCACTGGGGATACATGTGAATGGATGTACATTAGCTTAAAAAAACAAAACGAAAAAGATGAATCATTCAATCTGATTATAGTCAGCTGCACTACTATAGTTTCCAGTTAAAGACACACACACAAAATTGCTAAATTTGTTTCTGTCATTGAGAATGTCTAATTTTGGGTAGAACCAATTAAAAAATTAAAAATAAGATGAGGAGAAGATAATCCAGGCAATCTATTAAGTCAGTATGAGCTAACAAGACTTATATAACATACCTGTATGTACATACATGAGGAAGTCAGAGAAAATAAAGGAATATGGCAAACTTTAAATAAACACGTATGAGAACTGGTAAGTAAGTTGATGCATTTGGTACGGCTACCTATTGGAGATGGCTGTGACCATTTCTTGTCTCTTGCACTCAACACTTGTGTATTGAGGGCCTCCTCGCTGGTCAGCACTGGGCCAGGTGGTGGGAATAAAGGTGGTACAAGACACATTCTTGCCCTCCTGGGTTTCAGGCAGGATCTACTTGGCCTCATGATAGGATCATTTTCTGAATCATTTTCTGCTTTTTGAAAGCTGATATTTCTTGTTGTTTACAGGGTGATCACCTCATGTGTCTGGCTGCCGTGACACATCACCGTCTGCCAAACTCAGGGCAACCAAGCCAGGATCGGGCCCATCCCAATAGCGGTTATAAGATCCCTTGTCTTGTGAAGTAGCTGAATCTCTGGCAACATTTCTGGGCATGATCTTATGTCCTGACCTAATGGTAGGTATTCTATTCTTCTCGGTCACCCAGCAGGATGTTTGGGAACTTCGAAGTATTGCTGTTCTCGATCATGTGGCATGAGCCTTCAAACCACGGAGTGGGCTTGCATGAGCTTTGGACCGGGGAACAGAAAACCAAGACTTCACCTGAGCAGTGACCCTGAGCTGTGTGGCTTCAAGGCTCTAGCCTATCCCTTGACAGGTACAACAAAGACTTTAAGGAACATTCAGGATCCCTGGGTTTCCTTTAGCTCTAATTCCCTTCTTTCTCCAAAAAACAGTAAATGGAAGGAAGAATCCTTCCTAACCCAACTCTCAGATGGTCTGAAGACCTCAAGAGCAGGGTGTTTGCTCCCAGGCTCTCTTGTAGGTGTGGATGTGTGTCACATGCCCACGAGGAGGTGAGCGTTGATATTTGCACTAAAACACTTGCCCGCCTCACTGCTACTGGGCAATGAAGTGTCCTATCTAAGTTTATCACAGAAAGTTAGAGCGAGAAGGGATTTTAGCAACCAACCATTCAACCTGTTGTTTGACAGATGGAAAACCTGAGGTCTAAAGGTATCTAAGAGAATCGAACTCTTTTGAATACAAATTGATGTATTATACTGCCCTCTAAACTTAAACTAATAGGTCAGCATTTTTAAAAAGTAAAATTATCGATGGAAATACTTGAAAAATGGTATTGTGCTCTGCCTTGTTTCTTAGATTAGTAACCAACTTTGACTCTTTTGGAAAACTCAGGGGAATCTATCATTATGAACTTTGTGTTGTAGTTCTCAACACAAATCTGTGTCGCACATTCTCTGGAGACAGAGCTAGGTTCAAGTTGAATCATGGCTTTATCACTGGTTGCACTTTACAATGTAACACATTTAACCTCTCTGATCGTCAGTGTCCTAGCCTATAAAATGGAAGTTATAATCATGGGTACCAAACTCATTGGGAATTTGTGAACATTAAATAAGATAACATGCACGGAAAATACTCAGCAGGGTGCTTGACATATAGTAAGTGTTGGATCCCCCTTGGATATTGGGATTATGGTTATTACTATTATAATGTGGACTGTCCCTTGAGAAGTTAGAATCCTTAACAGTATAAGCACAAGGGTCTTTCTGTAATTTCTCTTAAATCCCAACCAGACACTCCCTCCTTAAGGCACCTCTTTTTCTGTTCCCCCATTGATGTACGCCATCTTGTTTGGCTTGAGTTTACCCTGGTGCCACCCTGAGCCAGACATCTGTAAAGATGCCTTTTTACTGAAGAGGTGGTGGCTCCCAGGGGAGGGATTATGTTACAGTCTGTACAGCTCCTGATTTTAGCCCTTCTGCACCCAAGTCCTGCTCTTTCCAGAACCCAAAGGCCAACATGTGACTTCTCTACTTCATGTAGCCCCTGGTTGGCTAATTTATTCCGACAGTTTTAATTTAATTAAAATCAGTTTTTAATTTAAAACAATCAAATTGCTTTTTAATTTAAACTGACAGATTTTCTCTTGAATATACCCAACTGTCAGGACTTTCTTCCTTGGTCTCCCTGGAATGCTGGTGAATATATGTTCCTTCTTGTTACTTTCAGCCCCATTATTGGATTACATTGGACTTCGATGGACTACATTAAATTAATACCATAACACCTTCAGTATGTGCCTCTATTCTAAAGGATCTTACTTTCTCCTGTTTCAGGAATTTGCTTTGTGTTCTGCTGTTATCAGGCCAGGCAGCCTCTCGTGGATGCGAGTGTGCCTTCCCTAGCTGGGCGTCACACCCTCTATCTCATAGGACACTATCAATCTTCGGTACAGTGAAAGCCCAAAGACGAAGGCATCAGAAGCCTGTGTAAAGCTCTCTGAGTACAGCTTCTGCTCTCTCCTACAGAAAGAAATATTTTTATTTTATTTTTTATTTTTATTCTTTTAGAGAGAGTGCCTAAAACTTGGTGGTGTGTGGGGAGGGGCAGAGGAAGAGGGAGAGAAGGAATCTTAAGCAGCCTCTACACTCAGCATGGAGCCAGATGTGGGCTAATCTCATGACCCTGAGATCATGACCTGAACTGAAATCAAGAGTCCAACACTCAAATGATTGAGCCACCCAGGTGTCTCTCCTAAGAAGTAAATAGACAGGCTTCAGTACTTGGGCTTTGGGACAACTCTTTTGGTAACTGACAAAATATTTTCCTTTAATTTCTATTTTTCTATATTACTTTAGCTAGTCAGGATTGACAGATCAACACGGTGTCAAATATAAGTAGCATAATTTGTGTGGCATTGTGGAGAGGTGTTTCCTATAAATGTAGTTTCCAGGTAATAGGAGCTTATCATTTTAGGTAAGGAAACTTAAATATTTTAGTAATATTTGTTGGAATGCTACAATACAATATGGCTCAAGATCTATAATATATGATTAATTCATACAAATGGATAAGTGGAAAGCAATGGCTAAGAATAGAGACAGGAGCACAAATGTCCAGCTTCTCAGCCTGGACACTTCTCACCACTGACCGGGGGGTCCCTGCACGGACTCCAGTGATACCATCTATTTCACGTGTTTGGTTTGCAGATAACTGTGCCCATCCAGGGAAAGCACTTATGATGGTGCCCAGTGCTTTGTACTGCTCAATAACCATCAGCTCTTGGTGCTCTTTTTACTACAGCTAACATTTTTATTTTTATGAATCAACAAGAAATACACACAACCCACTAGGTGGACTAATAGCAAGTAATTCAGAAAAGGGAAAGTAGAGCAATTATCTTTTGAAACTATATTCAACCTCACAAATAACCAAACACGTTCAAATAAAAATAAGAAGATATATAATGTGCCACTTGTACTAAAAAGTTCAAATTGGGGTGAGGGTAGGTAAGCCCTCAACTGCTCAAGTGGATGCGGGAAACTAGTACAGTGTTACTGATGGTTAATTTGGCAGTCTTTGCAAATCATGCCTTTGACCCACAATTCAAAATCAAAATTACTATCATCATATGTTACAGATCGTATCGTAGGAAATTTTTCACTTGGTTATCTATATCTGTCTTGTTAATAGCATGATTTCTAAATAAATTTCCTTCTTCGGTCAGGTTCTATCTTCACTCTTTTATTTCTACTGAATTGGATCATGGTGATCCACATTGTATCTGTCCAGGAAGGGTAGCAAGACTTTTGCTGATTTTCTCAGATGGTTCTAGATAACTGAGCAGAACGTGAACATGCAGAGATTGGTCACTGGAGCCAGTTTTAGCACTTGAAGGAGGTAAGCAGGGGAGCAGGTCACACTCCAGTAGGAAGATTCAGGGTGAGCCGCTGATGACCATGGCCAATAAGGGTGAATCAGCTCTGAGAATTTGATTCTAAAAAGTTCTTCATGTTGGGAGTAGGAGTTGGAAATTAAAAGAAAACTGTATGCCCACAATACAGGATCAATTCACTTCATTAACAAATAAAGAAATTCAAAAAGTCTCATGATAGAGCACAATCTTGGTTATCGAGATCTCTATTCTGCAGATTCGTCTTCTTTAGGAATCTACATAATAGTCTCCACGTTAGTGTTTCTCTGTTTCAGCTCTGAAGAGAGAGGTTCAGAGCACTGATGATACGGAGTATGTGGCTGTGATGTGTTTCTTGAGTGCATACTTGAAATCCGAGACAAGATCATGAAGGAATGTTTTGGTTTCAACCTTTCCTTAAATGATATGTGTGAGCTCCTTGAATTTGGATAACCAACGTACTTAAAAATAGAGTCTCTTAGTGCTTATTTGTTCATGTAGTGGGAAGTCAAGAACTGTGTATTGAGTGGTTATGTCATATTTCAATTTGCCGTTTTCTCTAGCACTAATGTTTATTCGTGGATTACTATCAGTTCCTAGTGAATAGAAATATTATATAGATTGGCATTTAAGTAAAAAACTTTTATTTACAAAAAAATGATTTTCCTTATGCACTGACATAAGGACATTTACAGTAATTGCAGCATATTCCTTCCAATTTACACGGAGGGTCACAAGTAGCCATAAGCTAAGTGAAATGTCTCTTCTCCTGTACTGTGAACATTCAACAAAAAAAGAATGCAATTGAGCACTCATCCTTCATATATTTGCTGCACATAACCCGTGACCTAATTTTTGTTCTACACATCAGCGTATGCACCCAATTATGAAGCAAAATGTGTGCAAGAGTGTCACAAGGAAGTAACTTGCCTTAAATGTTATTGATATCATGTGACTTTCAGCAATATTGTCTAATCGAGGAAACATGCAAGAATTCCGTCTGCCCTCTCTCCAAGCGTATTTGTCACTAACCTCATTACTGATTCTTCATGTCTCCAATCAGTTACATGATTTTTTCGCTGTTCTTTTGATAAAAATGAAAATTTGGAGGATTTCTATAATCTTGGTCTCTTCTTGCTCTTAGCAAATTAGTCAGTTTCATGCTGAAAATCAGTACTTGATACTAGTTCTGCGAAATCTTTGTTGGCTGACCCAAGACGTTACTCTGAGTTGTCGTTGTTGTTGTTGTTTTTTTTCCTTTTGAAAATAACAAGAAAAGCTTTGGTGACTTCATGCCTTTATTTGAAATGTTTCTTACAGGATAACATATCAAATAGTGTGGTAGATTCCACAGAAATTTCCACTCCTTCTTCTTCTGTTCTTTTCAGCTGCTTTTATAAAATCTCGCTTGTAGATTCTCTTATCTTAGCACATCCAAATTTATGTTCCATATTCCCACCATCTTTGCTGATATTAGTTATAGAATTTGTGTCTCTGCTTCCATTATTATTTGCAAACCCTAGTTTAAGCCACTGGTATACATAATAAGATTATTGCCCTAGTAACAATTAAATGAAAATAAGAAAAATTAAGTGCAAATCATATGATGTTCGATGAGATGATAAGCTCTGTAATAACTCAACATGAGTTGAAATAACCTAACCAAAGCCATTTTTGTAATGCGTCTGCCTGCAGGGGTGTGTGTGTGTGTGTGTGTGTGTGTGTGTGTGTGTTTGTGTGTGTGTTTGCCATAACCTTTAAAAATACACTAATTCTAAAAACCCCAAAGGATTTTTTAAGAATCATGATTATTCTTACATTTAGATTTGGGCTACATATTGGTAAACTGGGCTTTTCCTTTGCATCTGCCAAACTAGCTACAGGCATTTCACAGGCTGAGGTGGTCTGTCATCATCACTCTTTCCTTTCCACTCTTGGTGGTCCTTCTTCAGCTGGGCATTCTCTACCTTGATTCCTTTGTTTCTGATCTATCTTTTATCACCTGGTAAAAAATGAAGAGAAAGCTCAATTTCTGCTCTCGTAAGCCTTATTTCAGACTCTAAAAGAGAGTGTGGCGAGCTATAAGGCACAGCACACTTTGGTGGTGCCCCCAGCCCACCACATGGGTTCTGTGGCCACCATGATGCCCATAAGCCTACTTGACTGTGTGATTTCATCTCAGTTGCCTTTGCCAGACATCTGCATTTCCCAGTTTGAGTGCTATTCCCTCTCTGTGAAAGTCCACATTCCTAACATCCAACTATTACTCTGCTAGATTTACAATCCATTCTTTCACTCATTCAAATATTTACTTGTTAAATAGGAGACTTCTTACTATTGCTTTGCAAGTATTAGCTCATTTCATTTTCAGAATAAGCCCATGAAGTACGTGCTATTATTATGACCATTTACAGTTGAAGAAACTGAGGTGTGGAGCTCTTAATCAACTCACCCAAGTTTATGCACCTAATACGTAGAGGAGCAAAGATTTGAACTCAGACACATGTACATTTTACAACATACATGTTTTGAACCATGACTTTCTGGGGTATTCATTCATTGTATTTTTTGGTGGGTACTATGATATGCAAGAAAATAAGCAAGAAATGAGGGAAATTAAATAAATGCACCAGTAACCAAAATCCATTAAGGCATAGGATATGAATGGGAATAAATATTTACGTAAGCGATGGCAGGAATTGGGAGTTGGCAGGGAGGATTTAAATGGAAGGATTAGGGAAAGGTGTTGGTGGAGGAGATGCTCTTTTGGAATAAACTATAAAAGATAGATTGACTTTTAACAAGGATTGGAATTTAGGGAGCAAGTGTTGGAGGGAAGAGCCTGCAGGCAAAGGAAAGGACAGGAGCAAAGGCGCAGATTTTGAACTTATAAACCAAGACTGTGTGGGAGACAGCAAGTACACGGTTCAGTTGAGATCATGAGACCCACAGTGGCAGCTAGGCCTCAAGAGAGGAACTAAAAGTTTAGGGCTTGATTTGTAAACATATTTAATGATCTTTTCTATCCCTTTCTAGCTTAATCCCCTACAGGGGAGAAAGAAGTGATGCCTGGCTCCCCGAAGGAAGCTATTCTACATTTCCAGGGAGCCCTCACTTTGACCCTAGACATCTCAGTAAGCCTACAGAAAACTCAGAGAAGCCCAGTGTGATGATGTTTCTGGAAGCCAGCATTGCTGTCTGTGAGGAGTAATTGTTGGCTCATGGGATTTAGCATTTCATGCAAAGGTGATGATTTAAAGCTAAGAGACACTGTCAGGACACATAATGGGTGATCTTATTTCCTCTATTTTTTCATTAATAAAATAATTGCTTGCTTGTAGGCTATCGGCCAACACATACAAGAACAGTTCCTAAACTAACAAACAGGATATCTGTTCTTAGCTGATAATGAGCTCCTGCTGCGGGTCCAACCAACCTGTGAGCTATCACACCTGAATCTCAGGACCTGGCGCATCACAATAAAGGCCTTTAGCCCCAGATTTGAATCAGACTTACAATGGTTAAAAAAGGCCTTGTTTTCCGAGACATTAAAAAATTCAACTTTCAGGATTATTAAATTGACAAAATATCTCTTTTGGTAAGAATCCTCCCTGGAAATATATGTTTATATGTGTAAGTGGGTATGTATGTGCATATAAATTTCAGGAATCTTCTCAAAAAAGCCATTAGGAAAAAAATAATACAACTTATTGTAGAAAACATCTCTGGCTAAAATAAAATATCATTTAGACCCCTAAGAGATAATTTTAATTTTACTAGGTTTTTTCCTTTTTCTGCATGAAAGTAAAATCAAGTGATTAAGTTTATATAGCTTAATTTTGAAGTTATTTTAAGAAATGCTTAGAGGTAAACATGTCAAACATGATGTTTGGTGTATGATCCAGGAATTCAGAGAAGTCTGTGCTGGAGATAGGAGGTTGGTTTGCCTTTAGTATATGAATGGTGTTTTGAGCCAAGTGAATGGATTAGATCACTCCAAAAGAATGTTCTATATAATCAGGGAAAACTCCATCCACGAGATGATTTAATAAGCCAGATTGAACAAATCTTTCAATATCAAGTGCGATTGGCTTAAAAAATCTAAGAAATGTTACTGCTAACTTCAAATTTTATAATATTTATCATAACCCAAATAATGATACTTAAGAGCACATTGGATGGTTTGCTAAATACTTAAGATCTGAAAGCAGCTAATACTTACAGTGCCTCTTTAAACACTGTACTTGGTGCCCACAACAAGTGACAGATGATAAAAAATTCACTCATTGTCACTTAAAAAAAATATTGCCAATAGAAATAATATCTAATTGATGTTTGAATCCTCAATCCTCCAACTGAATTATAATCCTCTAAATGTGTGTACGTATCATGAAACATTTGTGCCAATATCGATACATATGGAGAAAATGAAGCTCAAAGAAGCAAAATAACTTGCCTACAAATGCAGTGATATATGTGAATGAGCTTTATATATAACAAAACACTATACAAAGGTACCAATCCTTATTATCACTTCGTCCATGGGTTAGGGCATCTCCCTAAACCCACGTGTGAAACGTCCTACTGATTATTCATATGAAAATGTCCCTTTTTGGTAGACAGCATGTCATCTGTGGACCGTTCAATATAAACAGTGTGTTTGTAGAGAGCCCTTTGTAATACGTGGAAGAAAAAGATCACTTGTCTAGAGAGCACTTGGACGCTGCTGAGCAGTAAATGAGGAATGAGGTGAGACCTCATTATTCTGAGAACAGCGTGTGGAAGACAACACACACATGAGTTTGAAGAGCAAAGCATGAAGACTCCAGAGTAGGATGCATGGTTTTGCTCAGTGCTTTTCAACTCCTTTGCTGCTTCCATGCTGTTCGACTGCGGATAATCCAGGGGAAGGATGGCTCAGGGTATGGGTGATGGCCCTCAAGGCTATCACGGAGCAGAGGAAGGGTGGTGGCCACTGATACTGGAAGACGACTTTGATCTGGTGTCTGAAGAACCAGGTTCTTGTGGACATCTGATGTGTGAATGAGAACCATTCCTCTTATTTTTGAGTCTCTGCTGCATCACTGGTTAAGGCAGAAATGTCTTTCAGTACCACCTGGCCCAGAAGGTCGTAAAGATATGACTGCATTCTTTCTGAACTTTGCCTAAGTGTAGGCTGGGCTTACAAAGGGAGGTCAACTTACTCTGAGGGTAGAAATGAAGTAAAAATAGAAATAGACATTTGTTGGGGCACCTCAGTGGCTCAGTTGGTTGGGCGGCAGTCTCCAGCTTAGGTCATGATCCCAGTGTCCTGGGATCGAGCTCCACATTGGGCTCCCTGCTCAACAGAGAGCCTGCTTCTCCCTTTCCCTCTGTCGGCCACTCTGCCTACTTGTGCTCTTTCTCTGTCAGATAAATAAATAAAATCTTAAAAAAAAAAAAAAAAAGAAATAGACATTTCTCAAGGGACAAGGACAAAGGGAAGCTGGATCCTAACAACTGGGTCCATATATCCAGAGCTGAGGAAACTCTGAGAAAAATTTGCACCCTGAGACATCCTTAACCCACGGCTTACTTGATTTTCTGCATTCGGCTTGTGGCAAAGCCTAAGAACTAAGAACGGATTTCAGGGAGATTCAGGTGTTATTTCTGTTGGTCCCAGGAAGTCTCCACAGGACACCCACCAGGTGACGCCAGGAAGTGGAGAAAGCCCGAGATTTGGTCAAATCACTGAGAAATTCTCAGTCTACACAGGGGTGCTGAAAACGGTGCAGAAGGCCAACACAGTCCACCAGCTGGGCAGGTGTGGAGGCAGGGAGATCTCATGAAAAGCATGCCTGAGTGCCTAGTACTGAATCCAGTGCCAGGACTGAGGGAGACCTCGGTAAAGCTGCCCTCTATTCGCCTTCCACATTCTAACCTGAAGTGGGAATAATACCCATTCCTTCTTACCTGTGAACATGTTGTGTAGATTACCATGATGGAGTTTGAAAGGTGTTATTTAAATATAATATGTTATTAAAGTATTACCATTCTAGTTGCTGGTGATTATCTAGAAAGCTTTAAATCACCTGGTTATTTCCGGGATTCAATTTTCTTTGTCGGTTGCTATTTCTCCTTTCAAAGACATAACATTTCTTTGTCACATGGCACAGACTTTATGGTTTTGAGTTTTGGGCTGTGAACACAAGTCCGTGTTTCACTTGAATGCGTTCAGAATTGTGGTAACAGGGTTTTTAAATGGAGCTTGCGGTCATCCTTTGAAAGGGAAAATGTTGGAGATCTTTAGAATTAAGTTTTCACTTTATCTGCAAATTTTTATTTTATGGGGGACAGAGTGAAAAATTTGGTCAAGGCCGATTAAAATATCGCATCATCATTTAGCTACAGATACAATGAAATCTGAAAATAGAGATTACTGGGCATAGCAATTCCATATGCTTAGCATATGTCTGCATGGATTCTATCCATTCGTCTCTTTAGTTCCCAGCTTTTTAAACTGTGTGCCGTTCCCCAGAAGGCTGTCTTGTCGTTTTCTTTGTGGATATTTCTCATTCAGCAACTCTGACCCAGAATTTTTTTCCCCCTTCTGTCGTGAGAGTATCTGTAGGAAATAGTTTTGTAGTCAGGGCCATCAAGGATTCTTAGTAGCCCATGAGGGATGAATGTTGCCTTTCCAAAGTCTGTTTTGCCTTTTGACCCCCAATTTAATCAATACTGGATTGTTTTCACTTCAACTTATTGGGTGGTTGAAAGAAGCATGATTGAATGTCTGTTTACTTCCTGAGCCAAGATATTTCCAGCTTGTGATACAAGTCAGTGGTTGATGGAACACAGAGTGAGGGACCGATGGTGGGGGCACAAAATAAGAACATACCCTTTCCTGTGGGTTCCAGAAAGCATTTTTAATGTTAGATTTTTAGAATAGTCTTCGGGTGTTTTTCTTCCTTAACTGTGCTGCATTTACAGACCTGACAAAGAATCAAAAGACCCATTCACACTTTGGACTTCTAGTTCTCCTTCAGTATCAATCATTACTTTCCTGAAAAGATCACTCTACATCCCTGCAAAATGCAGGCTCCTCCGCCTTCTGGAATCTTTAATAAACCTTGAAACTCTAGGCACTTTCTTTCCATCGGAGTGACTTGGTGGCTTGACCAGCAGATGCACGTAAGGGGAGAGCTTAAGTTCCAGAGAGTTCTGTTTTATAAGTCCTACTTGTAGGATTCTCCTACTGTGTCCATATACTTGTTGACAATTCGTAACAAATGAATTTATTTAAAGAGCAACAAGCCTACAAAGGAATTACTTTACATTCTTCTACACTTCTGCTTTTTAAAAGAGTTTATTTATTTATTTGACAGAGAGAGACACAGCCAGAGAGGGAACCCAAACAGGGGGAGTTGGAGAAGGAGAAGCGGTCTCCTCACTGAGCAAGGAGCCCAAAGCAGAGCTCGATCCCAGGACCGTGGGATCATGACCTGAGCGTAAGGCAGATGCTTAACAACGGAGCCACCCAGGCACCTCTGCTTTTTCTTTTTTAACATGTGGTGTGACCTTCCTTTCGTGTAACTCACTGTTAATAACTCTACAGAGAAATCACGGAGAGGAAACTTTCTAGTATAATTTACTAGCTATCAAGGCTGCGGTTATCTGTACAATACTGGAGCCACACTATGCCCCAGACGAAGAAGGCCCGTGGTGGTGGGTGGTGTGATCCCCACTACCCTCGCTGCTGCTCAGTGTCCAGCCAGTCCCTTTTCTTATCTGCCAGGGAGGGATTTCCTGACAGAGACACACTCCGGCCCCAGCAGAGCCATGGCCTGTAGGTTGGGTGGTGTGTTTTCCCCCCTCAGCTGCTCACACGAACAATGGGGAACTTCCTTATCTCTTCCTGGGCTGTCTCTTAGGGCATTCAAGTTCTCACCAGGCCTACGTTCTCCGTTCCTGCTGTGAGCAGAGAAGAAGAAAGCTGAGCACCACAGCCAGACTTGGAAGGTCTGAAATGGCTTCCAGTGATTAATTGGAAATGACACTGCCGCACTCCACAATTCACGATGGCGATTTTCATTTATTTGACAATTTTGCGTGCTTCTGGCCTGAAAAGTCTTCATTGGGACAGAATCCTGTTGTACGGACTATTACTCTAAACGAAATAAGTGTCAGAGCACGTGATGAGTGGATCCTAACGTGCAAATCGCTGAGTGAGACAACAGTTTCAGTAAACAGTTACTGGCGGATAATCAAGAAGTGTGAACTAATAAGGGACGCAACATTCAATCAGTAAAGACCCTCCCATTATTGCTTTGCAGACAATTTTCCCTTTCCGTGTGGAAATACCACGTCTTCCTATTTGGTTTAACTGGCATGCTCACTTACCAACTGTTGCTCATAAATTAGGATTCATGGAACATTTCTAAAAAGCTGTCAAACTCTCCAGTTTTAGCAGGCACAAGTTTGTTGAGGCAAACCCGAATGCTCAGTTTACTTGTGAGTTGAGACGCTGAAAAGCTGGTGGAGTATCATCCCAGCTGCTATTTATTAGAAAATTGTGAGGATATGTGTGATTCTAAAACAGTCTTTTCTTTTTTTAAAATATACTGTTGTTGAAAAAAGAAGTTTAGACCCTCAGTGCGAACACTCTGTCACCTTCATGTGTGACAACCTATCAAATAACTAAACCAAGACCATCCCTCTTCCTCATCCTTGAAATTTCCGTCTCCTTTCTCTTCCATACTCTCCATTCAAACCACGGCTTCCGAAATTACTCACTTGCCCCGCTATTTTTATCATACTATCACTTCAATCAGTCATGCTTCGTGTGTTCCTTCTATCTGAAATTGCAAGATCTAAATGAAAAGTTAAAAAGAAAAAAAAAAGACCAGGCACCGGATTGTGGTGTCTTTTTTTCCCCCCGGTTGATGCCAAATATCCGGATGCCTGGTGTTAGACACACAATTTGAATGAGTGACCCAATTTTCATTTCATCTGAACATCAGGATTGGACAGGGAGAGAGAGAGAGAGACCATAAACCCTGTTGCTTGTTTTTCTTAGAGGTCCTCATCTTGTTCAAGCAGACGACCTCATCCTGTTCTTGGCCTCCTGTCTGTTCTTTCCCACCTCTTTGATCTGTTTTACTGTGTTTCTGAAATTACTGAATGATGAATCAATGCACAAATTCCGGTTACTTATTAGACTTCTATAGAATACATAGTACGGTAGAAATCTGGGAAAGGAGGGAATTCTGACTTGCTAGAGTTTATATTTTTAGGATCTGACGATCAACACATCAAATGACTCAAGAACATGATAATATTGCATATTTATGGATGCAAAACAGTGTAATTTAAGCTGAATACATAAACCTGGGCACGGAAGAAGTTTGGTTTAAGATATTTTTTTTTTAAGTTGCAAATTACAGTTACTGTTGGTAAAAACAGCTGAGCAGTTACTTACAGTGAAACTAAATTTTCAGTCCCTGGAAGCTGGAAGTTATTCAGAGGAAGAAAAAGACAAGAGGATTGAAATATCTTTAGGTCTTTTCCTTGCTGTAGTATAAAAGTATTGAAATCTTATGAGCTTATTTATTCATTGTGCTAATTCCTCAGTCCAACACCAGGAGAGTCATTTTCCATTTGGCAGGGTGGCCACGGATAATTCTACGACGGGACGATCGGGGCTGTTCTTCCGCTGCTATGACCTCCGACTAGGAGTACAGAAGGGAGAATGTTTTTAGGGTTACTTTTGCTGGCTTTCTGCTCTGGGGATCTTAACACACCAGAAGGCGGAGGAGCAGAAGTACTGGGAGACTGATTCTTAAGGTTTCATTTCTAACACGATACTTCATGGTGCCCCCTCCCTCCTGCCCTCCCTCCTGCCTTCTCTCCTTCTTCCTCTCTCCTCCTCCCTTCTCTCCCCTCGTGCACGTCGCCGGGGGCGTGGAGGAGAACTAGATGCACAGGCTCCGGGCTGAGTGCCACCCTGTCCCCTCCCTCCGCAGCCAGGTGGCACAGCAAAGTTTAGGAGAAAACAGGCACCGAAGAGTCTCCAAAGGGGTATTGATTTACAATGAAGAAAATGTGGGGAAGACTGTATTCTCTCAGTTAGAGAGCACTCGTTGGATCTCACCTAATCTGCATGATGTCTTCAGTCTGAAAAATGTAGCTCATCTGTCTGTGCTACTTGTCTTGAAGTTTGGGAACATTCGATGGCTCAGTCTTTTCCTCAGAGGACAGAGGGAGTAATTGTTGGCTGTCACTAGTAATCTGTGTTGTGACACCTTCCCAGAAAGTGACCTCGGAGCTCTTTCTGACCTTTATCATCACCGTGGTAGGAGTGCTTAGACCCTGGAGGGCCTTGGCGGCCAGGTGGTGAAATCTTCCTTGGTGAACTCACCCGTCAGCTGGGCATCAGCTTTCCTCCTTCCCCAGAAGCAGAAAATGTCCTGGAGGAAGATGGGCCTCCTGTCTCTGGAGGCAGGACTACTTAGAAAGGTCAAATCCACTCCGAGTTTTACTTACGTCCTGGCTGTCCTTGCCACATGGGGCCTTTCACACAATGATTTCTTGGGCAAAGCCTAAGGAGAAGAGAAACTCTGAATTTACCGTAGCCATAATCGTGTCTTTGCAAGTCCAGGCTTGGACCTAAATACCTTAGCAGAGACACTACAAACATCTTGTAGAATATTATTTGAATTTCTGACAGACCAAATTCTATTACAGAATGGCTCATCTTGAAGATTGTAGAACACCTGGTAACTCTGTTTCCTTCCTAAAAGGCAATGTCAATTCCTTGAAGAACTGCTTAGGCTGGGGATTTTACCCATATGGAGAAAATAGATGGGTGCCTGGGTGGCTCAGTGGGTTAAAGCCTCTGCTTTCGGCTCAGGTCATGATCTCAGGGTCCTGGGATGGAGGCCCGCATCGGGCTCCCTGCTCAGCGGGGAGCTTGCTTCCCCCTCTATCTCTGTCTGCCTCTCTGCCTACTTGTGATCTGATCTCTCTCTCTCTGTGAAATAAATAAATAAAATCTTAAAAAAAAAGAAAATAGAAATAGTTAATGTGTGTGTATATACACATAAAATTTGTAAAGTGTGAGTCTACCTAATCATTCTTATTTAAGGAAGAGTCAAAAACATCATAAAGAAGTGGAGACATGTTTTTAATTTTCAAAGAGTTAGATGTATACATTTCCTCCTCTAAATTGAGAGAAGTAAATTCCCTAAATTAAATATACATTATCTGGTGCTGTGCAATGCAAAGTTAGTTTACTTCTTGAGGAAAATGCTGTGGTGTGTTAAAGCAGTAACTGTAATGGCTTAGATTCCATCTTTTTTTTTCTTTTCTTTTTTTCCTTTTATTATTATTATTATTTATTTACTTTTTTTTTAGATTCGATCTTAGGGGACCACAGACAACTCTTCCATTGGTCACATCTTTGTTACATTTTTCATTCAAAGGGGCAGAGTTACTGGGTGGTGGATTATCATGCAAAGAGAAACACACAGAGGATTTAAGTAAAAACAAAACAAAACACCTGAGGGCTAACAGATCTCAGAGGCCAAAAACAATTGAATCTCCAGTTGGCTTTCAGTTCTCTCTCTGCCACAGGGTGTGAAGCGGTAAAGCGTCACCAACAGCCCCGAAGCAAAAAGCTGCGGCAAGTGAATGGGTCTAGCAGAGGATTTAAAAGGGCTTTTCACTAGAGGGTGAGTGTTCCTTCCCACAGCGGAAAATTCTCCATCTTCCTGGAGTTAAAAGACTACAGAGAAGAGAAAATAGTCATCTTTGTTTTTTGTTTTTTTAAATCATGGAATTCACCTTTACATTTAATGGCAGAGTGAATAGTTTGTCATTTGGGAAATGTTATTTCTTCCTGTTCAGGGGCGTCAGTGTATGAGAGCCTAACGTCTGAATTAGGTGAATATAGAAAATTTTTCTTAATCTTTCTTTCTTCTATCTTAGTTTTGACTAAAATGTAAGTGGATCCAGGGGTGGAGGGTTATTGGTTAAAAACTGCAAATGTTAACTCTTCCTGAGAGTAGATTTCCCCTCCCCCAGTGTGATGTCAATCTCAGCTCTGGCCTTCTGGCGCATTCCTGTGGGCCTTGTGGGGCCTGCACCACAAGGAATCATCCCTGGGGGCATACATTTCTTACGCTTGTGGTAATGATTGCCTCTATCCAATATTTATTTAATTTTTTTCTCTGTCTCTATGTGGGTTGTAAATATATGTGAATATATATTACACATATATTTATTCCAGCAAACAACTTCCCATACATTGACACATTTTGACCTGCATTATTACTTCTCATTGATTTTACCAGTACTAGATAACACAACTAACTTATATTTATTTCCTTTTACTGCTGGAGGAAATCCTGACAACGTTCAGACTCACCAAGAAAGCCCCACTTTAGTGCTGATGGTTAATGAACCCTGCCGTGCACCTGGTTTTATGGTTGGGAAGAAATCATTTCTCTCAAGAGTCCCATTTCTGTAAACCTCCTTTAAACCAGTAAGAAGATAGTATGTAGGCAAAACTTAGATTACTTCAAATATTTGGTCTAGAATTTGCTTTTGAAATCCGGTGGATATTGGAAGTAGGAATTTGAAATCCCCTGGGTACAATAGGTTACTATTAAATTTGTGAATGTTTTAAAAGGATTTAATTCAGATAAAAATCCTTAATTTTCAATTTATATCACAGACAGACTTAACCCTGAAAGGCTAGATTACGTGATAATTTCCTTAACCGTTTGAAAAAAGTCTGCTTTTTATTTTAAGTCTTTTTTTCTTTTTTAAACCAAGTTTAATAGTGATAATGTCTTCTACTTGGAGTAGGGATTTAAGAAAGTGCTATTTTGGATTTACTAGAGAGCTTTATTCTCTCAATTTTATTAAAAAGTGCTTCTTTTAGTGACTTACGAAGCTCAGCTAGAAAAGTACTAGAAAGAACATACCTCTTGGCCCTGCATGTCCCAGAAAGTAATTGTTCTCTTTAAAAGGTTCACATAAATGCCCCATCAGTAGGGGTTTACATTTGGCTTATTTTTGGTTAAGTATCACTCTTGAGTTTGAAATACAACAAGTTTCCTGAGAAAAGCTTGTAAAATCTTTGGAATAACCTTAACAGCACTGTTCACCTCGATCAGAAACACATGGATTCAAATTTCTCTGCAAACACGTGGTTCTACATGTTTGGGAGGACAGTCTGGGGTTTCACTGCACCCCAAACTTTAGCTATGTGGCTTCAGGAAAGACTTTCAGATGTGCAGGAGTGTTCTCTGTAGGGCTGTGTTCACTCATCCCTTACCAAAGCCCTTCGAGAAAGGTCTGGTTATTATTTTTCGTTCGGGAGAAAAAGCGTGGTGTGAATTTATTTTTCAGGCCACAAGTGGTCTCATTGACCACCACAAAAATTCTAGTTTAACCAATGGTGTGCCCTATCTTTCCAATGGTGAAATATCTCCTACCACCTTGAGCCATTTGGTTTTTGGGAGACCTCACCGTTGACAAAACGAAAGATGTGATTTGCTCACCCAACCTCCATTTCCTGTTCCATCATGTAAGGAATGAGCAGGGCCTGACCACAAGGCTGGTCTGGGTTCAAAGATGGTCAAGAAGAAAGCCTCACATTTAAAAACATTGTTTTAATTCATGTTACTATCAAGCCAGCCAACAAGTAATGCAGAGACAAGAGTCATGGACAAAAGGGAGTGCATGCAACCATATGCTGTTATTTCCCCTTTTGGTGTTTTTAAGAAAATGGTCATGAAGTTTGTGGTTCTCTTATACTTCTGAGGAGTGAAAATTTTCAGAGCAGAGAAATCAGAGCTTGTTGGTTTTTATGAAATTACTTTATGTGCAGAGGTGGGGGGAGCAGAGCCTTCCCCAGCAATCAATGGCCCGCTCTGTGCCTGCGTAAGAAAATGCTGCCATTGGGGCCATCTGGGTGGCTCAGTCGGTTAAGGGTCTGCCTTCAGGCTGGGTCATGATCTCAGGGTCCTGGGATCAAGCCCCACGTGGGGCTCCCAACTCAGTAGGGAGTCTGCTTGTCCCTCTTCCCTCACCTTGCTTGTGCTTTCTCTCTCTCTCTGACAAATAAATAAATAAACTCTTAAAAAAAGAAAAGAGAAGAAAAGAAAATGTTGCTGTGCCTTACATACCTATTTCCTACTATCATTTCTTTTATTTCCCCCTTGTTGGGATCCTGCTTCACGTCTTCATGTAGCAGATCCTTCCTTGGCCTTCCAGACACCGGATTAGATCTTTAGAAAATAAAAATCAGGTCTATTCAAGATATTAACTCCTGATATATGAAACCTGAAATTATCTCATGGTATTGTCCACTGGGACCCTCTTAGTCAAAAACGATGACATTCACTTTGACGGAACAAGAAAAACATGTTCCAGAAGCGAATGACATTTAAATTTCTAAACAAGCTGGCAAAATGTGATTCATTGAATTCTGAGTATGTTTTTAGCTGAAGTGCTTCATCTGAAGGATAACAGCACTTGGTTAATTTGGCATGGTAGAAGGATTGAGGTGTTCCATGAAAGAAATTTTCCAGATACGGAAAGAATGCTCAATTATCAACACTTCATTTTTTAACTAGTTTTAGAGAATATTCTTTTCTGAAAGTATTACATGCTTCCCTACCATGTTTGTAGATGGAAGATAATCTGATCTTTTAGCAGCCTCAGGGTCACTATTAAAAATATAGGGACAAGGGGTGCCTGGGTGGCTCAGTGGGTTAAAGCCTCTGCCTTCAGCTCAGGTCATGATCTCAGGGTCTTGGCATTGAGCCCCGCATCAGGCTCTCTGCTCAGTGGGGAGCCTGCTTCCTCCTCCTCCTCTCTCTCTCTCTCTCTGCCTACTCGTGATCTCTCTCTGTCAAATAAATAAATAAATCTTAAAAAAAATATAGGGACAAAAGCTGAACATTTATTAAAATCATTCAGTCACCCCATTAGTTTGATGACACGTATATAACTGGCCCAACTTTTAGAGGAAGATAGGGAAATGAAGACTCACGGAGACCAGGTCGTGCCTGATGGTACCTTAGCTCAGACCTGCCTGACTCCAAAACCCATGCTCCCTCCTTTATTCTAGATTCGTGTCTTCTTAGTGCTAAGAAAAATGTATACAGAACAGGATACAGCAACTCAAACTTGAGTTTTGCTTAGTTCAAATGTTTTCTGTCCATTTTTTGAAGAGGCTGACTCATTAGAGGAAGGATGAAAATATTTCTTTTCCTGTCCAGGGAGGGGAAACCAGAATTTATGTTCCTAAGGGTGGGGGCTCCACTGTGATGAGACATCAAATTCTTCTCGATGGTCATTAAATACAAGCTGAAAAGAAATATATTGTTTAAGGGCTTCTCTCTTCAAGGGCCCAGAGGGAAAGGTTAGAGGACACACGGGGGTGGGGGTCACAGGGAGATGTGAACGATGGTGGTGCTCGCTTGGGGGCTGTGCCAGTGGGCTCCAGCCACCATAACAGAATAGCAGAGCGGGGGACTGGAGCAGCAGACATTTTTTAATTTATCATCTCAGTTCTGGAAGTCCAAGATCAAGGGGCTGGCAGGGTTGGTTTCCAGTTCAGTCGTTCTCTTTGGCTTGTGGATGTCTACCTTCTCACTGCGTCTCCAACATGGCCTTTCCTCTGTGTGCTCACACTTGTGGTGTCTCTTTTCCTTCTTAGAAGGTCACTAGTGCTTTTGGATTCGAGTTCCCACCCCTTGGTACCTCATGTAACCTTAGCTACCCGCCTTCCAAATAGAGTCACATTGGGGGTTGGAGCTTCAGTGTACGGATTTTGAGGAGGGGAACACAATTCAGGCTGTAACAGAACTGATGTAGGAAGGCTGGGCCTGCAAACAGACAATCGGTCTCATAGTCTTTCTCCAGCACAGAAAGTGCTTGGTCCAATAGGACCACCATGAAAAACAAAGTTTCAATGCCCAACCATCACAGATGGAAGTCAGCAGTGAGTGGAGGCATTCTGTGAGATGGCCAGTTGTGCGCCGAGTGAATAGGTCAACCCCCACGCGATTCAATAGGCTGGACTTTGAATGGGTGGAGTCACAGAGCTTGTCATCCTTTGTGCCACCGTGTACCCAACCATTCAGCCACATTGGGTAGATGCCTCATTGTAGCAGCCCAGGGAAATGGGGGCAGAGGAGATTCTCTGTACCTATTTCTGGAATCTTCTAAGACATATTACTGTGTCTTCAGCTGGGGGACAAGGCTATGAGCAGGGGTTCTTTCCAGAGGTTATACTTCTAGTGATTTTGACCATGGTGAACATCATCATAAAAGGAGAAGTCCATGACAATCCGATACTGCTCTGGAATGGGGTCATGCTTTCGGGGACTAGAGAGCCATGTAGAGCTGATGACCTCTAAAATATATGTCCCCAAAAGACTGTCATTGTAAAGATCTGCTAGAAACGGGTACTGCTTTTTTCTGGCTCTGTTGTGGTGCTTCATTCTACACAAAATTGCTCCCATTACATTCCGAGAAATTTCACTTTTCAGTAGAGTAAAGCGGGTGGATTTACGTACTGGAAATTTTTTTTCGTTCAGATATTTTTCATGTCACATTTGATGCGGGTTAGCAAAATTTGCTAGAAGGCTGGTCTAGTTATTCTCTAGCAATTTAGAAGTTAAGGGGAAATTCCTCTTTGTCATGTAAGTTTTAAAGCATATATATTTTAAAGTATTTGGTAATAGTCATTTGGGTTGAGGATGTATCACATTTATATATACAGTGCTCTCCTGTCAACTCATTTCACACACTGGTCAATCAGAAGTCAATCTGTCTGCCCACAGAAGTGAGGTGGGGAGAGTGGGAGGTGTTCTGACATGCCTAACCACCTCTGCTGATGTGGGGTGGGTCCAGACTCCAGTGTCTGACATTGAATGCTTGATTCTGATGCCTGGCTTTTTGTTTTCTTTTGTTTTCTTTCCTTTTTCTTTTTAAAAAGCCTCTGAAGCTTTCTGCATAAAAAACTTATTTTTCTAAGACATCTCACAAAAATTATATAAAAGGTGGGGGTAAAGAGAATGCAGAAATGTGAAAGTGAATAAAAGCGATATACACACTATTTTTATGGTGGCAGTTCTCTCCACATCATTTTCCTGCCAGATTCAACAACACGTCCCTTTTCTCTGTAAACCCACTGACAATCGTTGTTGGCATGCCAATTTCTAGTCAGCGGTAGTGAGTCTGTCCCTTCTCGGTCCCTGAACACTCCCCTCGTCTCCATCCAACTTGATCTGCCTTAGCAAGAATTGTTTTTTTTTCCATCCGCAACTCTTCCCAGATTTGGTAAAGCTAATTGTATTAGATTTGTGATTAAGCAATATAATTAAGCAGGACCTAAAAATGAGCACATAAGGAAAGAACACTGTTGCTCTGAAAACTAAGTGGAATGCTTTGCAGTAATTCAGGAAGACTCATTGGTAAAAATAATCACTACCAATGAATCACAGGCAGGTCAACTGAAGAAGATAAGCCATGAAAATCTAGACAGATTCGGTACTCAGATGCTTTCACAACTGTCTTTGTGATCTCACTTCACTTTAAAGAAATAAACACCTGGAAACCACAAGTGATGTGTTCCAAGTGGAGAGGATGATGTTGAACTTGAGCCAGAGGACCTGCATTCAGAACCTGGGTCCTGGCCCTAGATCCGTTCGCTGACAAGGATCATTCATTTGCATGCTGTTAGTTTAGATGTTAGTGTTGTTTTCATCTTACTCTTCCTGATTTTTTTAAAGATTTTGTTATTTATTTGAGAGAGAGAGAACATGAGTGGGAGGGGCACAGGGAGAGAGAGAGATTCTCAAGTAGATTGAACACTGACTGTGGAGCCCAATGTGGGGCTCCATCCCAGGACCCTGAGATCACAACCTGAGCTGAAACCAAGAGTCAGAGGCTAAACTAACTGTGCCACTGAGGCACCACATCATCTTACTCTCCTTCAATCAGCGTTTTCACCAAGTAGAGCTGCTGGCCCTACCAGCCAGGAGTGCTGCGTCTGTACCAAACCTACATGTAGGGTTTAATCAGGAGGGACACTTCTTCCATGACAGAGCAGGCAAAAGATTCAAAATGATACTGCTGGTGTGGGATTATTGGTTAAAATTTAATAAGGTTGTCAAAAACCATTGTGTAATTTCAGGGTAAGAAGAACCAGCCTCCAATGTTCACCACAAGTAAATATTTGCTGGGGAAATGGGAACTGGGTGAAGAATGAGTTGTGAGCAAAGAGGTTCAAACGTACATGTGACTTTGGGGTAAAGGGAGAGATAGTGCAGTAGATCATATTAGCTATAGGTGGGATAACATACAGATTATTCTGTAGGAAATGGGAAATCAAGACAATCCTAGTGAATTTACAAAAAGGCCAATTTCAGTGCTCATCTTCAGGGTGCATGTATTACTGAAGAAATGTGTCTGAAAGTCATTTGGACTTTCTTCCAAGGCATTAAATTACTAAAGCCAGTAGGTCAGGAATTCTTAACCTATTTTTGTGCTATGGATTCTCTTCGGCAAACCCTTCTCAAAGCAATATTCTTAAATGTGTAAAATAAAATACATAGAATTAAATAAAAACAAGTCCTACTTTAAAATAATTATGAAAATGAAAAAAATATATTTTTGAAATGGTAGTCTTCATTACAAATACACAAAGTAAAAAGATCTAGTAGAGGATCTAATTTGATAAGCACAATGACTATTTAGAGATATCTGATATGAAATAATACCGATAAATGACCAAGCATCAGACACTGCTGGTGTTACTATGGTGTGTTGCTTACCTTTATCATTGAAGGAAGTGAAAAGGAATGTACAGATTTATTTTGTTTTCTATCCACATTCATGGATTTTCTGAATTCCATCCTTTGAAGCATAATGAAAAGTTTTGAATGACAATGACTAATTAGAAGCGATCAGAAGATTCAATAACATGTAGAGAGTGACCAATATATATATATCCTTTATCCCGAGGTTTTCAGAGTATTTCAGGAAAGAGAATTTATGAGACCTACTTTTCCTAAGCCAGACATTTCTGAAATGTTGGAAATTTTACAATAAGCATGGATTAGCATTAAAAGAAGAAAAATAATTTGAAAAATAAAATTTTTAGGAAATCTTGTGTTTTGTAATAGCACAAAGAAAGAATTCCTATCTCTCCATGAGGAAGTGCAACATGTACATAAAGCATTATATTGACACCAGTTGAATACTCCAGTGTAGATGGACTTCTGATAATGCAGAGTGATGTGGTATTAACAGGGCCAAATTTACGTGAAACATACCAATCAATGCTTATGGCAGTGGTAATCTTCAATCATGTTATAGCAACAAAAACCACAACAAAAACAGAAGGCTGAAATCCTGTATGAGGCCATGGAGCTTAAACAGAATGATTCTGGAAGTTTAGAACTAATGATCATGAGTAATTCAATAGATTTCACTCAAACCATTTAGATTTAAATTGAGGAAACTTCATTACTTAGTTGCAGACAAGGAAATTGGCATTCTTCAAAATAAATAAGAAGACTTAAGTTTTTCAAAGGACAAAATTTTAATATTTTAGGATATTCTTCTAAATGAATTACTGGTGGGGTTCCAGAAGCTTCCATTCATGCCGCTGCATTGAGAATCGAGAATTCTGAAAGTTAAAGCAATTAGCTCATTGGATACATAAAAACCATATACAGGAAGAAAGGGTGGGGGAGAGAGGGAGAGGAAGCAGGGAGCAAAAGAGGAAGGACAGAAAGGAAAGACAAAAGACAGGATCTATCTTTCCATTGATAGGGGAAGGGTACCTAGATTATAGTAGTTTCTACCTGTAGAATACTAAGGATTTTCCTAACATTCTATTTTTGTGGGCTTAAAAAAACGAAACCTTAGTGATGTATAGATATTTATTGAGCTCGACTTTGCAGATGTTTGGGCTTCATTTTATGTAGGTTATATCTCAATACAAAAAAGTTAAACACAATTATACCTTGAGGCAGTAAAAAAAAAAAAAATCAGAGGAGACTAACCAGGATGGCAGGAGGTCTGGGAATTGATGCCATATATGAAATGACAGGAAGAACTGGAGAAATTTAATTAGAAGGGAGAAGGATTAGGGGTTACGTAGGGTAGTTTATGGAAACAGTTGAAAGGTTGTCATGCAAAATAGGTTGAGAAATTAACATCAAAGAGCCAGGCAAACATATTGCAACTCAAGGATGCAACATGGGGATGACAATTTTTGTGAAGTGAACCAAAGTAATAACTTGCCTCCATGGAGGTATTCAAGGAAAGACTATAAGCTAGGATCACAGGTTTCTGATGAACCCTTAGATGAAGAATCACTAAGACCCCTTCCAGTTTTCGCAACCTCTGGTTCTTTGGCGATCAGCATGGACTGCAAGAATATTGCAGATTGTTGAGAGCTCTGTTTCTAGAAACACCCCAACGAGCTCTCTGTTTCTGGACCTCAGATTCATCGGTGTGAATCTGTAACACACTCTCTGATTCCCGGGCTTGTGAACAAAGTGAACGATAAATGCCTAGATACTACAAACCTTGCACACAGCAATCCCTAAATGAATATGTATTAAAGAGTAAATGTGAAATAAATTTCTAGACTCTGAGGGAACTTAGTAAACAGTTTTCGAGTGATCATCTTAGACTCAGGAAGTGCCAAATATCTGTACATATAATTTTAGTAAATAATAAAAATCCAGTTACAATCAGTGTCTCATAAAATGGTTTGTAATTGGAGACTGAGAACTTTACTTGAGTATTAATATCAGCAATGAATTTCCAAAATTTTAGTTAGGCCAGATTTACATAAAGTATACATCTAATTATTTGATTCAATACTTAGGTAGGTTTGACATTTGCACTATCTGGTGTTGGTTATATTTTATATGAGTTTATGTAGTCAAATACTCAAATATTGAATTTATTTATTTCTCAGGGTTGAACAATGATTAAAGTTTTTGATGATTTGATAATGAGTTGAAGCAAAATTGTGATTTATTTGGGCTAGACATTGATAGAAAAAGTGTAAAATTTTGAAATTCTAGGGGCACCTGGGTGGCTCAGTCAGTTAAGCATCTGCCTTCAGTTCAGGTCATGATCCCGGGGTCCTGCTCAGCGGGGACCCTGCTTCTCCCCCTCCCTCTGCCCCTCCCCCTGCTTGTGCGTGCTCTCTCTCTTTCTCTCTCTCTCTCCCTCTCTCAAATAAATGAATAAAATCTTAAGAAAATTTTTTGAAATTCTATTAATGTTGATATTATTTGCTTAGTGATTCAGCTCCTTAAGTAATAACTTCATATTATTTTAATAGCAGTACTTAGAGTATATCAAATGCAGGTTGAAGAGTAAGGTCACAGTGCTGAGATTCAAAATGTGTCAGATGTAAAACCATCAGGGATTTGGGCGAGATGAAAAGACGAGACTTTTGATGTGACCTGATGTAGCTGAGTAACTCACAAAGTCACAAGTCAGTTTCTGACTATAAAAGAGACATCTGATCAGATTGTCATGCTCTATGTTTAATGGAGTATTGCAAGGACTTTGACACAAACCATTACCCACTATTTACTTATTCAAGGCAGAAACCTACTGGAAAATTGAGTGAAATTATCCATACTTTAACAGCTTTGAGCAGATTGCATTATGATCAAAATTTCTAAAACACGCCCTTCTGAAGACATAGGTATTAAATACTATTGAGTTCTGTTATACTACTTTAATCGTCATGTTTTACAAGATTGCTTCTCTCTTCAGAAGATAAAGTAACATTGTGTGATTGGAGAATTTAATACCCACAGCTGGATCTGTAATTTGTCAGTAGCTGTGTTATTTGGAGAAAGACCGTTAGTCCAGAAAGCCAGTTAATTTTCACACTATTCTTTTCTCAACAGTCCTGTTTTATTTCCAAATTTCCAACACTTGTTCTTTATTTGGGTTCCTTGGACAGATGTACCTAGTAAACCAAAATGAACTTTTTTTGGGTTTTAGACTAATTGAAAGGAAACTTTTCAAATAAGACATACAGAAACTCTGACACTCAGTGAACTGTTCAGGTATTTTGTTTTAAAATCAGTTAACATTACATATCTCCTTTGATTTATGATGGTGTTGCATCCTGATAAAACCATCACAAGTTGAAAATACTGGAAGTTGAAAATGCATTTAATATACCCAACCTACTGAACACTGTAACTTAGCCTAGCCTACCTTAAATATGCTCGAAACACTTCCATTAGCCTCAGTTGGGCAAAGCAACTAATGCAAAGCCTGTCTTATAACCAAGTATTGCATACCTCATGTACTTTCTTGAATACTGTATTGAAAGCAAACAGAATGACCGTATGGGGACAGAAGGGTTGTTTATCCTTGGTATCACATGGCTGACCGGGAGCTCCCCTGCTCAGCATCAGGAGAGAGGACCAAACCATATATTGCCAGCCCAGAAGAGAATCCAAATTCAAAATTCCAAGTATGGTCTCTACCAAATGTATATGGCTTTTGAATCATCATAAAGCTGAAAAATCCTAAGTTGAACCATGATAAGTTGGGGACCATCAGTATATGGAAATGTGTTTTGCCTCTGCCTATTGGTGTTGCTGAAAATAAATTAAAAGTGTTTTTTCAGGCACTGCAAGGTCATAATGAACATAAATGGAGGAGAGCATCAATAAATATTTATGTGATATTGTTATGAGGAAACTTTTAAAAACTTAAATGTTTTCCAAAGATCTTTTTAGTCAAAAGAACTAAATAAGCTGGTTTCCTGACAAATGTCTTATGTATACTATATTCTATTATATTGTCCTTTATTAATGAATATAATATGCAACAACAGATTTTGAAAAAACATTTTGTTTTTCTTACTAAATATTTCAAAACTGATGGCATACTTTTATTGCTCTAACATATTTTTGAAGAATATTTATTTTATTGCTTTAACATATTTTTATTGTTTTAACATATTTTGAAGAATTTAATAACAAAGAACTGCTCATGATCTAAAAATTAATCATTGCTCTCATGATCTTTGTCCCAGAACAATCCTTTGATCTTAGTTTCCTTATCAGTTGCAAGTTTGGTACACGTTGTAAGATAAAATTAATTTTTTCATCATACAGTCTAGCAGCATTAAGATGGGGCCTAAGGTTAATCATATCAGTCAAATACCCAACTTGAGAAAAATTCCACTGGAAAGCTCTTCAAATATCAGCAATGACATTTGAAGTAATTGCAAAGCTCAAGCACCAATTTAAATGAAAGGCTACCCCCCTCTGCTATCTTCTCTTTCACTAGTTGAATATTATAATATAAAAAGCATCATTGTACTATCAGGTGAATTAATAATGTGATATTTTATTGATTGCCTATGTATTCATTTGAGAATTCTATTTTCAGTCTAGAGATTTTATGGAAAGACCATTTCTAAACTGTGTAAAACTTTCTAAAGTATACAAACTCCTGAAAGCTATTGCTTAAAAAATATACTGTTTAAAGGACCATCAATTTGGAAGGATCCTTAGGTCTTGTTTGAGCCATATATTCTGCTTCTAAAGTGACAGTAATAACAGAATTCCTCAGACGGTGTCACCTAATGAGCCTTCAAATGGTCACGAGAGCTATATTGTGATTTCATTATCAATCAGGGGGTTTACAGGCAGACTACTGTCTTTTACTCAGTACATTTCAGGAGACTGAATGAGAGTGGGTGGGAAGAAACAAACTGAAATATGACTTACATTCATTACTAGTTAAGGCTTTTCACATGAAACAGCTTGATAGGTGTTTAACAGATATGACATTTGATGAAGCCATGACAAAACAATTTTTATACTTTTAATATGTAAGAGCCTCCAGTTAGAGATTGCATAGGATTTTGTGCATTGACTGAGAATAAGTTTCATACAAAGAAAGGAAGAGAAAAACAGTCAGTCCCAGACATAGAAATTATACAACCAAATGGAGAAGAAGAAGAGTGAACAGCACCACTTTAAAGCCATGCTGTGTGGAACGTGCTAGGTAAATATATACCCATTAGTGTAGCTGTGCCTTGCATTCCTTTGTGACCAGAGGCTGGGAAATTATCCTCGCAAAGTCAGGTTTGCTGGCTGGACCCATCCTGTTTTTGGTTCTTGATTGGTGTTCAGTGCCCAGTGTTGAAATGATAATGTGGGGACTCTACTTTTATTTTATAAATAGTATTTGCTTTGTTTTATGATTACCAGAGTAGAATGTGCTGAAAATACAACAAATTAAAAGTGGAGAAAGGCAAAAAGAAAATTTAACGCAACCGTCCACCTACCACCCAGGGTTTTGTCTTGCGGTAAGTCCAATATATAATTGTTTTATTTAAAACAATTCTTTAAGAATGTATTATTCTTTCAGTTGTCTGATCCTCCAAAAATCCCTGGGCTGACCCCAGACGGCTGATGTTTGGTTTTCTATCTAGAATGCTTGCGCAACGGTCAGGATGCTTTCAGGTGTAAGCGCTATTACCTGACTTAGACAAAGAGGGCTGTGATTTCTTTC
>LNAC01000323.1:966082-1040157 GCA_002007465.1 Ailurus styani | reverse complement strand
CTGATGCGGGGCTTGATCCCAGGACCCTGAGATCATGACCTGAGCTGAAGGCAGAGGCTTTAACCCACTGAGCCACCCAGGCGCCCCAGGGCTGTGATTTCTTAATGTGACAAGATGGCCAGCCTCCTCAAGGTAGATGGTTTCAGGGCTCTGGTTTCACTTCATTTTCAGTGTCCTCGCAGCTGCCACCAACATCATGAACTTCGACAACCATGTCTACGGCAGGAAGACAATGTGTCCTGCAGAGAGCGATGTTTCTGGGATGGGACAGCAGTTCTCTTTTTATCAGGGAGAAGCATCTTTCCAGGCAAGTGCCCAAATGACATCTCCTTAATTGGTCAGAATGGGAACATGTATCCAGTCCTAAACAATTCACTCGCCAAGTGAAGCAGAATTAGTCCAGTTTGCTTAGGTGACTTAGATCACCTTTCCTTCATGCTTTGGGAATGGGAGAGGGGCACACTTTCCCCCACAAACTGGGTTTCTATGAGCTGAGGAAGAAAGGGCAAGAGGACACTTACAGAAAACATGTTGTATCTTCCATAGCTCCCCATTTCAGCTCAGCAAATGGCCATTAGAATCTTGTCACGATTCTTGTCCCCATCAATTTACCTAACCCTAAGCATCACATTTTTGTTTCCAGGTTAAGTTTTCTTTAACAAATTAGAAAGATCTTTTGAAACTTTAAATGATAACAATATCTCAGTTGATTTTTTTTCACAGCTCCACATTTTACATTGTCCTACTTACTAATTTTAAGAAATGGAAAAAAAGAATGATAGAGAGACTGAACAGAACCTCTAGCTCCAGAAAGGATTTACAGTGTTTTACATATCTATGTATATTTTATAAAATAGCGACTATTAAAATGATGGACAATAGAAATTTAAGGAATGAAAAGTAAGGTACTATAGACATAAAAATTGATAAGGTCAGAACACAAAAGATATGCCAAACTTCTATATATTTGGTTGGAGTGTGCCATAAATTTTGCTCTAAATTGCTTAGAAGTCAACGTGTAGGGGGTTGTCCTGTCAGTTATAAGATTTCTCTCATGGGTTCCAGCGGAGATCACACTGTACATAAGGAAACTTCTCCATTGTTAGAATGAGCATTTATTATAAGTCTCTTTCTTAAGACATCTCCTAATATTAGAGTTTCCATAACCTCCCAACAGAGACCCTTTTGAAAGGGAAACGATGATATGAACCTAATAGGTATCCATTGGGACCATCCTTTGCTCACCACGACGTAGGCCTGCCCTCCCAGTATCAGAGGGCGCTATCACTTTAAGGGAAACATCTCTAGTCTATTCTTTCTCCTAATTCCCACAAATTGTTTCAATCCTTTGGTATTCTGTTTAAATTCTCTAGCTCTTGGGGCACCTGGGTGACTCATTTGGTGAAGCATTTGACTCTTGATTTCAGCTCAGCTCCTAATTTCAGGGTTGTGAGATCACGCCACACATCAGGCTCCATGCTGGACACGGAGCCAGCTTAAGATTCTTTCTCTCTTTCTGCCGTCTCCACCTTCTCTCCCTCTGTAAAAACAAAAACCAACCAAACAAAAAACCCCCCAAATCTAGCTCTTTATTTACCATTTACCATGTTCCCTCTGGCAAATAGCCTCCTCTCCAACTTTCGGTGTAAAAGGGAAAGGGCTTGGCATAAACCCTTCCCACATGAGCTCTCTTTTCTTTCTACCTGCCCTGGTCCAACTTTCTTGTGTTCTCTCTTCTCACAGTGTAAATCGACCTTGGGTCTTTCTTCACCACTGTCACCTCTCTAAAGAAACTTGGCGATGAAGGAAAGGACAGAGTTTTCTGTGTGTATCATTTTTAATTCCTCACAACCCCCCCTTCTCTTCTCTGTCTACTGTCTTACGACTTGTGCCCTGAACTCTCCACGGAAAACACAGTAAACCCACCCTTCACAGCTCAGGGTCCACTTGTTATCCCTCGACATTCAAGGTTCCTTTCAGACACTCCGTATTCTTGGTCAGTTTCTCCTTAAAACTCACACCTCCTTCTGATTCTGGGACATTCCATCCGCTGCTTTTCCCTTTTTCTTCCCCGACCATGACTTCTGTTTTATTTCTCTTGGATGTCTTTTGTCTGTCTATTTGGTATTTAACACAGTGAGGGGCAGTACATCCCCCTGGTTGGAACACAGACCGGGACCAGATCACCAGGGTCTGGTTCCTCACGGAGCCATTTACTGTAAATGTTGCCATTCATAGAATACTTTACCTACCTGGGCCTCGGTTTCTTCATCTGTAAGATGACAAGGATGTATTTATCTCCTATGTTTGTTGTGAAGATTAAGTGATTAAAACACATAAAGCACACTGAACTCCATACAGCTATTAATTTAAGAACAAAACAAACAAACACCAGGTTTTCCCTCTTAATTCTGTTTTCTTTGTTTCTGGTCATTGTGGATGAACTTATTGTCTCTACAAAGTATACGCTGATACACTGGACCCGCTCCCTTCAAGCCCACACCTCCCTCCTGAGCAGTAGGTGAGGCTGACGGATGAGCTTCTCCACTCACCCCATACTTGGTCATCTGAAATGAACTCATCACCTCACCAGAGCCGTTACTCTTACTTCATTTTCTTCCCTGGTGAAAGCTGTCCAAATGCACAGACTGGAATCCTGGGAGTGATTTTTCATTCTCGCTCCTCCTCCTGTTCATTTATTGAGTCCCGTCAAATTCACTGACATCATAGCTCTTGCATCTCCTGTCTTCCCTCCATTCTCTCTGCCCCTCCCTAGACTGGGACACTCACTAAGTCTTGCTGGGATTACTGGATCAGATCCTCATTAGTCTCCTGGCCTCGGATCTTACTCCTCTGTAGTTCCCGCTCCACGGAGCTACCAGAGGGATTTGACTTGACGAAGAGCTGATCGGGTTACTCCCTTTTTTAAAGTGATTCATAGTCTTCAGGATAAAGTCAAAGCCTCTAGCATGGCATGCCTGATCCTTTGTAATCTGTATCCTCCTACTCCTGTGGCTTCGTTTTTTGACACTTTCCCCTTGCAATGTACACTTCAACAAAATTGATGTACATATGGAATCAATAGGTTCTAATCCCACTGAATTAACTTCAAGGTGAGATTTTATGGAGGGAATGTTTTCTCTCGCTGATACAGTAAACCAAATGATTGCTTGTCTAAATGTTTATGTAGCACAATTGAATTGTATACAGTTTATTCTGAATCTTTTAATTTAATTGAAATAATCTCATTGGGAAAATTATCTCTGTGTTAATTTTATACTTGATATTTGATTTATTAATCAGGCATCTCTGTATCAGAGTACTTAGAACATTATTTCACAAAATTAAAATTTCTAATTCAATTTTCTTCCCTGGTAAGATCTATGTTGTACCTGTCATTTCTACCAAGTCTGTTTTTCTCTTGGTGAAATTTTTAGATTAAATTTTACCATGTCTAGGTTGAGTCCTTATTAAATTTTTAATTTTGTTCATTATAATTTTCAATATTTTTCATTATGAATGGAATGAGAAACTTATTACATGTATCTTCATTTAATTCAGGAGATTATATTAAACAATTCTCACAGGTATTCTAAGAACGTTCAGAATGATCAGATGATCCACTGTGTTGATCATCTATTTCTTTTATGTATATCCTACCATTGTGTCCACCACATACTTACAGACCAGGTTTTGGCAGAACAGAGGAAATCAACAGGGTTAAAATGGCAGCATCAAAATATCAAAATATGATGGTCAAAATGATGGGTTGGAAGAATGGGGGGAGACAAGCGTCCCTTTTCTGTATCTCCTGTACCATAGATGTGTCATTCTTGCCATCACCGGTTGTTCTCTTCCTAAATGCCTCTGTGGTAGTCAGGATTCATTCAATGGTAGGTGAACAAAACCCAATTCAAAGACACCTAATAAAAATGTACACTTATTGACTAGCATGATGGCTTTTGCCATTTAGCATCCGTGAAGAAAATCTCAAGAAGAGTTTCTGATTGGTCCACTTTGGGTCATGTGTTCATCTGGAACCAATCAGTCTGGCAAGAAAGGATGGGGCCATTCTTGGGTTACCCGCCCAGTGCTGTGGGGGGAGGGAAGGAGGTGGGAGGGTGGTGGAACTGCGCTCAGCGCAAAGAAGGATGCTGTCTCCGGACAGAGGATGGATACTGGAGATACAGTCACAATGTGCTGCCCCTTCTACCTGCCTCTCCTATTTGCTGCCCAAACACATTACATAGTTTCTCATTGCTAGTGTAACAAAATACTGCAATTCTTCTTAAACTCGATGGTCTCTCCCACTAGCTGGGAACATCTCGAGGCAAAGACAATTTACTGTTCACTGTTGTGCACCCCTATTTACTCGATGTTCCCAAAGGGCAAGTGATAAACCCCATCTGTGGAGAAAGGGAAAGAAACAGGAACAGTCTGGGAATTCACTGTTTCTTACCGGTTTATGTCTGACCCATGAAACCCTATTCTTAATCACCCACCTCCACTGTGGAGATTTTGTTCATCTCAAACTCACCTGGCACATTTGCATTTAATTTTAAAGATGAGAATTACAACTGATTATGGAATGACTTAAGAGGATAGGAGGAAAAATTAAAAAGTAAAGAAAAGCCCTGAGTTTGGCAGTTTTTAAGCCTTAGAAAGTAACCAATAAAGGTGCCTCAATGAAGAGAACAGGGTAGAAGTTATTTTTCTTTCTAGTTGCTTGAAATACTATGTACCATGGGGACACCATCTTTTTGAAAGATAGTCTAGCAAAACGTTAAATTTGGGGAATGAATAGGGCTAAGTTATCACCAGGGTTGATAAAATGCAATGACGATTGCCCATTTGAGATAGAGGTAACATTTGTAAGTCATTGCCACACGGAAGGTGAAGCCGCCTATGGAAATCACGGACCAAGGAATAAAGCTGCCACCGCACAAGATTTACAACACTGCCAGGCGGTGAACTCAAAGGTCACCCCTGAATTAAGTTACCTTTGTATGACTTTCTGTTCTGGGTGTGAAAATCCACGGGATGGTGAAGCCCATTAAGCTTCACTGACAGCGAGAGGGCTTCATTAATTCAGGAGTGGGAGTAGGTTTGCTTGCTGCAAAAACCCTGTGGGAATTCTACGGGCATGGTTAGGTTCTGTGGGCCAAATGGAGTACTAAAATAGAAGGTGGTTGTGGGAATGAAACCTGGGACTAGGACCTCTGCCTACAAATAGTCATTGCCTGAACGGGCCATGTCATAGCCAGGAGAGATCACATTTGTCACCATGTACAAGGGCTCTGTGATAATTACGTGGCAACAGGAACTGGCAGACAGCTCCCAGCACACGTTGGGGAGGGCCCCCAGGTAAATGCGATATAAAGGTTGCAGACAAGCCACCGGGAGAAGCCGGCGTGGCTTTGCTGGGAGGCTGCAGGCTGCGTAGGGCAGGGGCAGAGTTCTTCACTGGAGGAATTTATCACTTCTTGAAGTCAGAGCTTTGATAGGAGCAGAAATACTCTATTTTCTCCCCAAGGTGGAATTAGATGATGCTGCCTCCATGGCTTCATATTTTAATACATGCATTTAGTTAGTAGGTTACTGAATAAGAGAGTCACTCAGCTGTCATGGTGGAAGACTCCTCCAGAATGAGAGGACCCCATCCTCCCTCACGAGCACAGAGCAGGAACCACCCCTGGAAGGGCCTCCTGTGACTGGTATGTTACAGAGAGGGGTGTTTCTGTTGGAGAAGCTTGAAGGGGATGCATGTGTGCTGGGTCAAATCTAAAAGCAGAAGGACTGGATTAGGAGTGGGGGGACCATCTTCTGGGGAAATCCTCTTGTAAGAATCCAAGTCTTGATGTGCTCTTCCTTTTTGACGTAGAAGGAAAAGTTCAAGTCAGTGACACTTCAAGCTTATCACCTTCTCACTGGGTTGACTTTAGGAGCTAATCTTGGGTGTGCATTATGGCCCCACGTAGGCCTGTCAGGGGCAAGAGGGCAGGGGACAGGGTGATGGAGCCGGTCTACAGCCTGGAAGGGGACCAAGGAAGTCTATGAGAGGAAATCATTCTGGTTATTAGGTGCTTTGTAAGTTGCGAAAGCTGTAACTGGGCTAACGGTTATATGTAAATATAATCCTTTATCCTGGTATACTTCATTGTATTGGAGAAAGTGGGAGACGTAAGCAGAATTGAAGCAGAGCTGTGATATTTTCTGCCTCTGCTTCTGCTGGCTGGGGCACTCCATCTGGAAGACCTCCTTCTGCCAGCAGTCCTCCGAGGCCAGTCCATGGACCCAGGTGTGGCCTGCAGCCCCCACACCCCACCCTTGGGCTCTGGAGCCCTTTCCCTCCTGCTCTGTGAGACCCGATGGAAGCCACTCCAGCAACTTTACCTCCCCTAGGTCCTGTGTGTTTCACTCAACGTTCAGACACATGTCCTTGTCTCTTTATTACAGAATTGTGTCCTGGATTCTGTTTTCTTCTTCAACAGCTGCCTGTATACTGCACATGCTCCCTCCCCTGCTGTGCGTGTGTGTTATTGGATGGCGGTGGTTGGGGTGCATCTTGAAAGGTCAAGGATAACCCTCAACTGTCTGCTCATTGCAAAGATGCTAATCACACAGAAGCACACGCACTGTCATCTGGCAACGTCAAGTCTACTCCATTTCGATTGTTGGTAGGATTTGGTGTGAATCATTCCAGAGTTTTCCTTTTAGATGTGTATGTAAATATATGCAAATGCTCATGAATACCCACATTTTTACTTTGTATATGTTGTTCCGCAACTTTTTTACTTAAAAATGCATCATATATATCCTTCCATGACAACAATATATATACACCCCATTCTTTCAAATCCTCATATAGTATGCATATCTCACTATTTATTACTTACTGGTTGAAAATTTTGACATTATTTTCAGTTTTAATTACTGTAAAAGGTGCTACAATGAACATCCGTGTTCATATACACTTATGATTGTGTGTATGTGTGTATATATATATTTTCCTATAGGCTAGGGTCCTACTAGAAGAAAGGCTGACATTAAGAGTATATGAATTAAATAAAAAAATCTGGGGCTTCTGGGTGGCTCAGTTGCTTAATTATCCGACTATTGGTTTCAGCTCATGTCATGGTCTCAGGGTCTTGAAATCAAACCTCTCGTTGGGTTCTGCACTCAGCTGGGGGTCTGCTTCTCTCCCTCTCCCTCTCCCCCTCCTCCCCGCTGGGGCACTCTCTCTCTAAATTAAATAAATACATCTTTTAAAAAATCACACAAATTGTTTCCATAAAAGTAGACACGCTGTCACATGAGTTGATAAAGCTATCAATTTTCCAAAGCAGCCACTGAAACTAGATTTATCAGTCATTTTAATGTTTGCCAATCAGATAGAAGAAAACAGTTGTCTCCTTGCTGCTTTAATTTGTATTTCTCTCATAGCTTATGAGCATATTTCTATAGGCTTGCTTATCGTTTGTACTTTTTTCTGGGAATTGCCTTATCATATTCTTTGCCCACTTTTTGTATTGAGTTCTTTTTCTTTTTTACTAACTTGCAGCAGCTCTCCACATGTGATGGGTATTAATTCTTTGTGATCTATATAACAACTTAAATCAACAAGGTATCGTCTCATATGGTTATGTGAGCTGACCCGGCACAGTTCTGAGGTTTTCTTGCTTAGTTTTTCATGTACTTGCAGTCAAGTAGCTACTGAGAGGAGAGTCATCTAAAGGCTTGACCCCACAAAGGTTCCCATACAGGGGGCAGTTAGTGTTACTGGCCCTCGGAACTCTGCTGGAGGCTCAGTTGGGGCTGTCAATTAACATGTCTACACATGAGTTTAATTTAATTTAATCTGTCCATGTGGTTTGGGCCCCCACAGCATGGTGGCTTCTTCCTAATACAAGCGGTCCAAGAGACAAGATGCACAATGACCAGTCTCTTACATCCTGGGTGTGAAAAGTGGCAAAGCATCCCTTTTGGTATAATCTGTTGTTCATAGCAGTCAGAGAGCCTACCCAAATTCAAGAGAGGACGCAGGAAGAATACTGAAAAAAATTGTGATCCACTTTAATCCACCGCAGTCTACTCTCTTACCACAATTATTTACGTATTTATAAATTTCCCACAGGCAAAATTGACACGGCTGCCCCCCCACTTCCTAGCACTGCCCCTCCCCCTCCTACCTAAAGCCTCACTTATAGCATGATAGCTTCACGTTCGAGTTCAAAGTTCAGGCTTTTATCATCTAAATCAGGCCCAGGTGTGAATGACGCTCCTTGGGTGTGGGCCCTCTTTATTTGAAGACCTGTGAACCAAAGAGGCAAGTTATCTCCACACACACATTAGACATACAACGTTAGACAGGCATAGAGAAACCACAAGCGGCATTCCCATTCAAAAGTGAGGAAAATAGGAGGCACATGGCAGTCATTGGTCCATAGCAATTATGAAATCCAGCTGGGCACATATTGCCAATTCTTTGAATTGTTCTGTTTCCTGGGAATGATTCTCCATGGTTTTTGGCTTTGGGCCCTGGTTTCTTGTTTCTTCCTTCACGTCATCTTTCTTTTTCCATAAAATATAGACTGTTCACATCTGACTGTTTCCTCTGCCTTCTTTCTGCCCATTGTAGTTTGGGGAGAGGGTATACAAAGGCCCTTTTAATTTTGTCCTACTCCAACCCCATCAGTCAAAGCTGATGTGATTCTCTCTCTCTTTGTTTCCTTTGGATATGATTCTCTTTAAAAGTTCGTAGACTTCTAGTACATCAAATCATACATCATTAGGGAAAAGCCATACTCACATTTTTCTAGTGTGAGCTATTTATTTGAGCCAAGAGTCAGGGTGTTGTGCAACAATATCCTTAAGTTTTTCGGAATCGTTTTTGCTCGACTGGAAGTGTCTTTGAGGCATGCACTTAACTCTTACAGTACCTATTGTCTAAGAGAGAAGATCTATGGCTGATGACCCGAGGATTATTTGAGGTCCTACTAGGTATACACATAAAACTCTCTGAGGACTCACCAAAAGGTAGTATAGCACACTATTAAAGTCATTACTCTGAAGCCATGCCTTACTGATAGTGCTCGGGGTTTCATACTTGTCCTCAAGCCATTTCTTATTTTTTGAGTCTTTTGACATCTGGAGCAACTCAGGATGAGAAATAGTTTAATTTTCTATCTCGGTAAGTATTGCCTTCGATTTACTTTTTTGAAATTCAGCTTGAAAACTCAACAGTTATTTTTAAGGCGAATTAGATCAGCGATCTTTTTCACACATGATTAAAAAATAGTTGGCACATTCAATATTCTGATTGGAAATGTCCTTAGCCAGATCCATCAGTGCGTTCAATGTATTTTCTGTTTTCCGCATTGTAGTTGGTGGTGGTGTTCTCTACCAGGGTCACTTTCTCTAGCCTCCAGCACAGTTGGTTTCACTCTCATCAAGCCCCAACAACAGTTGTCTCAAGGCTCGTCTACCTTCTCTTGAAGTGTCCTCGCAAGTCTCCCATCTTATCTCCACCATTGGGTCCGAGAGCTAATGTCACATATTTCAGAATTTATGGAAGCTCCCCATATGCAGTACCAAATTGTGTTCCAAGTAACTATTCTTGCTTTAAAAAAATACTAAAACGTACTGCTTTAGGACCCCATGTAATTCTTATCTCTCACAATTCTGTTGCTGCCTGAGCTCAGATGGGTGGCTCTCACCTGGAATCATTGAGCTCAGGACTTGGGACCGGAGTTATCTGAAGGCTTGACTGGGCTAGATATCCAGGCTTGCTGTTGATGTTAGCTGTCGGCTGTGGACTCTTCCAGTGCTGTTGGCAAAGGTGTCCATGAGTGGCTTCTCTATGTGACTTGGGTTTTCATAGCATACCATCTTAGTGACTGTCCTAAGATACAGGAAGTAGAAACTCTCATTCTCTTAAGGCTCAGGCTCAGAAACTGGCTTGGCATCACTTTCAGAGAATTCTGTCTTACAAGTAGTAAAAGAGCTCACCTAGATTCAAGGGGAGGGATCATAGAACTTACCTTTCAGAGGGTGAAGTGTGGTAAAGTGTGGTCATCTTCAATCTGCCTTGTGTGTTAATAATACTTAATCTCAGACCATAATTCTCCCCCCACCTTTTTTTTAGTGGCATCAGAATTTTGTGTTTTCCATGGGAAGCCACCCATGGAAATTCTGAAATTTTAGAATTTTAGAATTCTGAAATTCTAAAGAAAAATATTCCTGTATCTTTCACTGCCAGATCAATTCTCTTTTTCACTCCCTACCTCTTTAACCATTTAGAATTTATTTTTGTGTATGATTTGAAGTGGAAATCCAACTTCAGTTTTTCCAAATAAGAAACAAATTATGCAACACCGCTTACAAGGAATCAGTTTTAAAATGTGTGAATTTTCATATTATAAAATCTTCATACATAAGTCATTTTCTCATTCATCCCCCTTGTTCCACTGATTTCTTATTTCTCCACAAATAAGACAATTTTAACTTACATTGATTTATATACTATTTGATTTTAATTAAATCCCCCTTGGGGCCCCTGGGTGGCTCAGTTGGTAAAGTGTCTGCTCTTGGTTTGGCCTTAGGTCATAATCTCTGTTTCATGATTTTGAGACCTGAATCAGGCTTCATATTTAGTGTGGATTCTGCTTGAGATTCTCTCCTTCTCTCTCTCTCTCCCTCCCTCTCTGCCCCTCCCACCCCCCTGCTTGCATTCACATATTGCTCTAAGATAACTAACTAACTAAATAAATACAATTGTTAAAAAAATAAATAAATCACCCTTTCCAGCAGTCCTCATCAAAAGATATTCTTCCAAATACATTTTATAATTAGTTGTCAAAATTTGTAATAAGAAAATGATAAAAAGTTTTTAAAATTATGATTATTATTAGATTTACTTGGAATTTGGTAAATTAATTTACAGAGAAAAATTTTTTTCTTTGCTTGCTTTTAAAATATTTTATTTAGGAATTTCTCCCTCTTTGATCTTAAGTTCTGAGAAATTTTCCTTTCTTTTACCTTTTAAAGTAATTTCTTTTCTCAATTCTCTGCTCATTGTCTTTTTAAAAGCATCTCCTACATATACGGTTATACCACTGGATCTATTTTTTTTGTTAAATCTTTCTTTCAAAAAATAATTTCACATTTTCTATGTGTTTTAGAAGAATCACTGTTCCATGTACTTGTTTATCTATTTGATTCATCTGTGTTTCTCTGATTCTCAGATCATTTAAAAAATTTTAAAATCATGTTTCTAATTTCTTGGAACACTGATCAATTTGTTTCTTCTAGTATCCTGTTTAAAGCAATTGCATGTGATTTATCTTTCCAAATTTGAAAATAATAACTAGACTCATTTAGATGTTTTTTGTTTGTTTGTTTCATTAGCACAGCTTTAGGAATTATTTGCAACATACGTGACAGGCAAATAGTTCCTATTCTTAATATATAAAAATCTATTGGAAAGCAGTAGTAAGAAGATAAAATTTCAGAAGCAATTGGGCAAAGGCACAAATAGGCAAATTATTTTAGAAGAAACACAAAAAGTCAATAAATAAACATATGGAGGGATGACCAAATCAAATGATAAATTTATGCAAATTTAAGCAATGAAATGTTTTTTTTTCACACAGATGGGAAAAAATGAGAAATACAATACATCAAGGGTATATGGAATCAGGAATGTCTCTACATAGTTAGTGGCAATGTGTATTTTAATACAACTTTTCTTCAGAGGACTCTTTGACAATAACATGTATTGATATTTAAGATCAAGTGCTCTTTGATTTATTAATTTCACCTCTAAGATTTTATCTTAAGGAAATAATCTGACAAGTTCCAAAAGATATATGCATAGAGGTCAGTAATGTCAACCTGCTAGTTAAAAGAAAGAAAGAGAGAAAGACAGACAGGGGGACACCACGAGAGAGGGAAGGAAGGAAGAAGGACTTAAGTCTAGTAATGGGAATTCAGTTAAATATATTTCATTCTATCCATTAAAAAAATAAAATCTATTAACCTGGAAAGGTGTGCCTAATTTTGTGACAGAATCTTGGTGATGATCTCCTTTTAAAAAAATATATATATATATGAATAAAAAATGAAGATTTCAACAAAATGCTGAAAATTTCAAAATGCCATTCTGGTGGTTATTTCTGAGAGTTGAGACTAAGAAGAAACATTTACTTTTTATTGTAACCACTTCTATTTTACACTATTTGATACATTTGTCAATAAACATGCTATTCTATAATCAGTCAAGTCACTGGTTTCTATTAAAAACCCAGTGTATACTTATTGCAAAAATGTTCAGAAAATACATGAAGGCATAAAAAAGGAAGTAACAAATGACCCACATTCTGCACAGTGACACGCTGTCTTAATGGCTTAACACTTGCTTATTTGTTTTCCGAGGCACACACACTGACACTTGCACGTATTTCCTGGAAGGACACAGCCAACACGCCCTTCTTCCTGGTTTTTAAGCTGGGGTTTACCGAGTGGTACTTGCTGTACATCTTCCCGTGTCACTGAAGGTGCATATATATGTCCACAAGCGTCACGACAGTGAACACGTCTGCCATGGAGCACTCTCCTCGTGTCGTACCATGTTGTGCCTGCCTCTTTGGTCTTCTTGTCTCCATGCCTGTCACCAGGCTCCACTCATCCCTGTCCCACCCCCCACCCCCAACCCATGCCCCGAGTGCAGTGTCTGATCCAGAAAGGATTCTCCACATTTCCTGCTGAGTGACCCAGTGGATCAGCAAATGAATGAGTGACTCATTCCGTCAAAGCCCATTTAACTGAGCACACGGAGACTCAGCCATCACGTGCCTTTGGGAAGATCATACATTTCTCTGCGGTTAGTGTCCATCTGGAAGCTGAGAGTAATAAATGCCACATCACAGGAAGTTTAAAAGGATGAAAGAGATAATATTTATAAAATACTTAACTTCTTTAGAGGGAAAATCCCCACCAAGCCCAGTGTGTATACTATTATCATTGATTCTTCACAACCCCATCAATCACACAGAGGATTCTCTGGCTCGTGTTTTCTCTCGGCAGCTGGATTTCTAACAGTACTTTCCATTAATGTATTGCAGGAAGTAAAGACGAAGACTATTCTGTGTGAACGTCACACCTTCTGTAAAATCGTAGAGTTTCTACCCTAATTAAAAAGGTGATATTTTTTTTAATCCTCTTAGCATCTCGCTGAGATGGGGAGGGAAGCTATTATTATCCTAATTTTGCAGCTAGGGAAATCAACACAAGAGACACTCTTGTTCAGCAGTAGATGGAAGATGATAAAAATGGCAGAACTTGAATCTGAATCTTTTGGTTTTCATCCTTAAGCTGATGAGCTCAAAATGAAATCGAGCCTTAGAATGCAATAAGCTTTCTTGACTTTGTGAGAAAAAAACCCCCAAAACAAAAACCTTTTCCCCCAAAACAGTATGAAGTTATAGAAATACAATATTTACTATGAAACTATTTAGACAGTAATTTACATCAATGAAATTGCCGAATTTTATCAAAATCATGGGGAGGAGGATGAAGAGAGCTAGAGAGCCCCTTACATTTGGTTTTTAGGTCAGTGTGAAATTTTAAAACATGTATGGTGATGTAGGAGGCTGAACTCATACTTACCGGAAATGCTAAAATCAAAGCACTTCTTTATTACATTGGAAAATAATTTTATCTTGTTTTTCTCCATGATTAAAACGAATTTCCCTTTAAAAGCAAACTAATATAGTAACACTGATTTCTCTATTAGGTACACAAAACTTATTGGTCCGTGACACTGTGCCAGACACCCTGGGTGTTAGAGATACCAAGATGAACAAGAAAGCAAAGTCCCCTCCCTTCTGGAGCCTACCTCGCCACAGAGGTAGAATGAGCAAAGAGCAAATAGAATAATTAAAAGTCCTTCAAAAGTCCTATAGTATAAGCACCATAAAGAAAATAAAGCTGAGTGACATTTGCAGAGAGATGGAGGGGCGGGCCGAGAGAGGGTGCTCTAAGGAGCAGAAACCTGCCACTTAAAGACCCGAGTGCCCTGGAAACTCCCAGAAGAATATTCCAGGCAGAGGGACAAAAAATCCTAAGGTTCCCATTTCCTCTGCCTAAAGGGCTTTTCTTTTTCTCGTGCATCTTTGAAGGTCAGCCCCCAGTGAACTGTAAACCTTTCCTCCTGCTTGGTGCTCTGTCCTCCTTGAAGGTTCCTTAGTGGGGAGAGGGGTCTGTGCCGCTGTGGGTACGGGCACCCCCGGTGCAGGACTTCGGGGCAGGCTCCTGAGCTCCATGGCACCTAGGCAGAGCCTGACACAGAAGCTGCTCCATAACGCTTCTGTGAAACACTCAGGACACAGACTGACGTGTGGCCCAAGCCTTCTGCAACCCTGCCGATTCTGAAACCATTAACAAGTCGCACAAAAGATGTGGTAAGAGGCGAGCTGTCTAACTGTTGGAATCAAACATTCCGAGGCTTCAGGAGTAAGCCTTCTTATCTTGTTTAATTTGCCCAGTTTCTGTCTGGCACCAAGTTGAGGACGGGACACAGGCAACACCTTACGAAAACAATGATTTCTTCCTGAAACGTCACTGGTTTCTGGAACACGCTCTTGGCACCATGTGGGGACATTTCAACCCTGGGAGGCAATAAATTATGTTTTATGCTCTCAGGACACATCGCTCCCTCTCTGAGTCTCAAAGGCCACAGAGAAGAGGGGGATGAAACCAGTTGTCGGTTTTTGCGTCAAAAACACCAGTTTGTTGAGCCACAGAATCAGCCAATTCTCTCGTGAGCCTGTTCCTAATTTCTGCATGTCCCCTTCCCATTCTGGTTTTGTTTGGAGAGTAAAGGAAGTTTCTAAACATTTTGAACCCCAGGGTCCTTTGTGGCATTCTTGGGTCTTCTCTCCTTTCACTGAAACATGAAACAACCCACAGTTGTTTGCTTGTATAACCCTTTCTCTTTTATACACATGCAGTAGGACTGGGCACCATTCAACAAATCGGTCCTCTCCCAGCTTCTGTCACATTCTTTCTGCTGCGCAAGGCTGAGAATGGTCACAAGAAACATTCATTTGGAAAATGGAGCCAGTCCAGATGGGTTATCTCAAAGACGTCGCATGGGAGAAAAGGTGCCGGCTTCGCGTTCAAGTTAGACAAGGTGCAATTAGAAGCTTACCCCATTTGCCTCCTACGTCCCTAATAAGGTATCCCTGGTAAATGATAATTAAGTCATGGCTTGGAGGCACTACAGTGTGACTCTCACAAACGGGCCAACTTGCTCCATCCAATTCACACCCAAACGTTCCTTTGATCCCACCTGCAGCCCACACCTGTTTTGCTGTCCTTCTGGCGAGGCAGCCTACAGGACGGTGCGGAGCCCTTTCTCCCACGCCACCCCCTCCTTGTTCCCGGGGGGAAGGCACTCACCTGTTGCCCTAGCCGCTGTCCCCTGCCTTTGATCTTTAGGCCCTGTGGAAACTGTCGCCTGTGACAGAATTTTGGTTAGGCCTCATTGCCTTGGAATGCAAGCTTCAAGAGTTCTGGAAATTTGAGAATGACTTGGTACACGTTCCAGGAGGGTAGGCTGGCCTGTCGGGCTTTTTCAAAGATGCTATTCCGAAACTCCGTTCTTCTGGGGTCTAGAGATGAGGATAGCTCATAACTCTAGAAGTTGAAGAACCTTCCAGAGGATGGTGTGAAACTCATTCCCACCCCCGGATTCCTCACCGTCTGGCTACCACTGCACTCTGCAGAGACAGGCTGACCCCTCACGGTTCTGAGTCAGTAGGCTTACCTCCGTCCTTGCAGACAGGTGGGAAATCTATATAAAAGTGAGCCTTCAGGCATTGAAGGGGACTAGGAATATTTTTACAAGAAGAAAACAATGCAGTTGACCCTTATTTAAACTGAATCGGCAGATAAGGTGCAAGGTTCTAAAAAATGTTTTAAACGGGCCACCTAAAATGTAAGAGCTGTTTGCCAAAAGCTACATCTGACTAGAATAAGCAAATCTGGTGTGTGGAGCCTCTGCGTGTAAAACAAAATCCAAATGTGAGGACGCATATTTTCATGGAAGTCAACTACAGCAATCCGTATCTTATTTGTGTGTATCTTTGATGTCTATTATGTTATGTCGTCTGAAGTGATTACATTGCTTTTATTTAATAAAGATTTTAAAGTTGTTTTAAGTCTCTGAATGGAAAGATAAAAAAAAAGCTGAATTCTTATTTGCTACATCTCAGCTTTTATGTTTGGAAGCAGCTTAGGTTGAAGTTCTTAGTCTAAACAATCTACAGTTTTCCGGATTAAGATCAAGTGGGAGAAAGATGCAAATCTTAAAAGCAACATTAGACAAGTGCTCCTGCTACTCACGGGTAAATCAGACATATGTGGACTCTGACTGCATGGATTCTGACTCTGACGACGGGAAGGTTCCGAACCAGCAGAAGGGGAGACTCCCTAGGGCAAGTTACTGGAGGCAGGACGACTAAACCTGCTCCTCAACCGAAATGCCCACCAAGGCAGACACGCCTCCGCACTTGGGCAAGGAGGGAACACAAACCACCTTTCAAGTCAGCTGGGGGGTGGGGAACAAACTCATTTACTGTCCATCTGCTGATCGGAATTGTAGGAAGGGCTGTGGTTGCTGACAGAGCAGTTCCCCATGAATTTAACTATTATTTCAGGTTTCTATCTTTTCCTCTTTGGTAGGAAGATATTAAAAATAAGTTTCTGGCAAAAAGTACAGAAAAACACAGAGCCTCTGAAATTGCAACTAGTACAGATTTCTGGCCAACAACCTTAATTTCTGGTGCTTGTCATCAACGAGCCGTTTGCCCAGTTTGCTCTCTTAAAGGATCAGAAAACACCGGACTGTTGTAGATCTCAGGGGTATCTTAGGAGCGCAGACACGCACCCACTCTTAAGAACTCTGTGTGGACTTGGAGACTAGGACGTTATAGAAAAGCTAACCTTTGCGTGTCCAGAAGCCGTCTTGGAACTTTTTTTTTTTTTAAGAACTATTAGAGTTTGCATACTTATTTCTGGGAGGATTTACTGGTTATAATATCCCAGTGCCTTAGCTCGAAAAGCTGGTCGTTTTATTTCTCCTCTTCTCCATGTCACATCTGTCTGGCATGTGTTTACTTCTACATTAAGACATGGTAACAGTGAAGAATAAAAAGGTATATCTCACAAATTTGTGGTATGGAAGACCACAAAGAAACCCAGCAAACTTCTTTTCTGCCACCCAAACATCTCATAGGTCAGAGCCTTATCTGGGGAGTCCGGGGTGTGGGGGTGGTGGTAACATAAGAACACTTGGGGAATTCACACTTTAATTTACCAGTGCTTAAAATCAAAGTAGTAGTTCACACTTCATGGAGCGCATAAGAGACATACTTGTTATTCTGCATTCTGTTATGCCCACATTTATTAAAAAACAGCCTCTACTTTGTTCATTTCCTGACAGCGTCCACTCTTCAATCTCACTGCCCCCATGTTTTTTTCCTATTACCGTCAGCGTGCTTTTGTTACAAACCAAATCTGATTGCGCTATGCTTTTTGAATGAGAAAATCTTCAGGGACTCCCCTAGGGCCTTCAGGAATGTCAAGATGCTCAGCTCCGCAAACCCCATTGGGCAGCCTCCCACCATGCCCTCCCGAGGGTTCTGTGATTCATGACCTATTCTTCCATTGTATGGAACCAACCAGTGAAACCTACGCTCCCTCTTGCCTCTGTGACTGCCTCTTTCTGGAATGACCATATCCAAACCTTTGTTAACCCCTAACGGCCCCAGGACTCTTCCCACGTGTCCCCATCACCCTCCCCGACCCCAGACGCTCCTCTTCTCCTCCCAAAGCCTCCTCTGATCCTCCTGCCGGGATGAGGACCGCTCTGTGTTTGCCTGGTGTGCCAGGCATGGCAAACCAGCACAGAGTAGAGAGTTGTCACTGCCATCCCTCTGAGTCTGTGCTTGGTTAGCAAACCCTTGCGAGCAGGTAGTAGGGAATTTGCTCTTCACGTCCCAAGCACGGGCCGGCACAGTGCAGGTGCTCAGGAAATGTTGGAGGAACAAACGTAGGATGTGTACAAAGAAATATTTGTAAAGATATGCATTTCATCTTTTTCAGAATTAGGGATTTTGATAGTCGAACATATACATTTTTTTCTTTTTTTTTTTTTAAAGATTTTATTTATTTATTTGAGAGAGAGAGAGAGAGATCACAAGCAGGCAGAGTGGCAGGCAGAGGCAGAGGGAGAAGCAGGCTCCCTGCTGAGCAAGGAGCCCGATGTGGGACTCGATCCCAGGACCCTGGGATCATGACCTGAGGCAGCTGCTTAACCAACGGAGCCACCCAGGCGTCCCTACACTTTTTTTTCCCCATATATTGACCTTTATTTTCTCTTTTAAGGCAAGCAACGGGGGTGTTTAGGGAAAGCCAAGCCAATTTTGAACCTGCTTGCAAGGCTCATAGGGACGCTGCTATGTCCTGTTGCCTGTGGCTGTGGAGAGAACCCTTTCCAGCAGGATTTGGGGCATGGAAACTTTCCGGGAGGCGCTGAGCAAAAGCAGATGGGGAGAGGCCGGGATTAGGCGGGGCGAGGTGTTGCTCCCTGGCTTCCTACTCAGACACACTTCCTGCTCCGCTCGGGAGCAAAGACAGAGCTCGGGGGCTCCGAGAATGAAGAAAAGCCAGGTTTGTGTCATGGAGCTTTTTTACCCCCAAACACGGAACCAGCCCGCAGAACTTCTCGTAAGATCTGGAGAATGAGATGGACGTGAGTTTCTTGTGTCACTTTCTCAAGGGTGTATTAACGCGACTAGGTAGTTCTCGCGAGGGAAACTCCCACGAGGGATTTTAGATGAAGCGCTCTTGATGAACCGCATTTTTTTTTTTACACGGAAAGCGGACCGTGGAAAGCACTCCCCACAGGGATCTCCGTATATTGTAGATGATTAGCTGCGACAGCCACAGAGGAGGCAAAGAATAAAATAGGATTTACCTGGAGTGGCTTGTTTGTTGCAAATTTCCATAATAGCAAAAGTGTAGAAAAACTGGTATTAAGATTTCAATTGTGAAAGACACCTCTAAAATCTACCTAAAATTCAGGTGAAAAAAAATCTAATTCTAATAAAAACATGTTCCGGAGATTATTTTTTTAGAGATTTAAAAGGCAATGGCCCATTGCTAAAACATCTTATGAAGACACGCTGTTTCTTCATGTTTCTTCAAACCACGAACTCTGCCGTATGACATCATGTAACAACAGAGAGAGCGTTTTTTGGTTTAGTTCTGGCTCCAAAGCTGGACTTTAGCCAGCAGCAGGTGGTGTAGGGAGCCAGAGGCCCCGCCCAAAGGGGGGCCCAGGGAACAAGGAGGAATGCATGGTTTCAGGCCGATAGTTTGAGTCATGACCATATCACATTGGAGAGCTAGAGTACAGCTGCTAAGACCGACCGTGTGTGAGAAGGGCGTAAACACAGTGAGGAGGTAACAGTGGCGAATGTAGGAACTCCTGGGAGGCTCAGTCGGTTGGGCGTCCGACTTTTGGTTTCTGCTCAGGTCGTGATCTCCGGTCCTGGGATCAAGCCCTGAGGTGGGCTCTGGGCTCAGCCCCGAGTCTGCTTGTCCCTCTTTCTCTGCTCTTCCCTCCCACTCGCTCTCTCTCTCTCAAATAAATAAATCAATCTAAAAAAATAATTTATTAAAGAAAAAACCACATTGGCAAATGTGACCAAGTAATGAAAATTTAAGTGGCCTAAGTAGAATTTAGGTAGGCTAATCATTATTTTTTATTTAAGAAGCTATAAAGCCTGGTGGTAATTCACACAACATTGCATTATTAACCATATAGCTAATGGGTAAGTGCAGCCTTGGGGGGAAATTTTGAATTCTGGTTCTCTCACGTTTTAACTCCGTGACCTTGTGCACACTACTCCCACTTCTCAACCCTGGGTTCGTTCCTCTGCACAATGAGGGTGATTATAAAAGCTGGATTTCATAATTCTATTGGATGAGATAATCTCCATCTATCACCGAGAATACCTGTCACCTACATAGTAAATGTTACACATTGAGCTCCTGTTGTTATGTGGACAGTAATTCTGGGATCAGTATCTTTTCGTAAAGTGTTCTCAAATTTTCTTAAATAGACAGCATTGGCATTACTAGGTCAAAGGGTAAACTCATTATCTTGTTCTTTCTAGTTCTTGCAATCCATGCCTCTAAATAAAACAATGCGGAACTGATTTTCTGTCACGACACATTGGGACAGCCATATTCATTGTGAAAACGTAAAGATACCGGTGTGCAGGTTAGTAACTAGCTGCTGCATGAGTCCCGCCTCCGAGGCCATCCTGTCCCTTCTCCCGAGCCCTCAAACTGCCCCAAACAAAGCACGGCGTAAGTTCGAGGGCCTCTCTCCACACCCAGGGCTTCCATCCTTTCTGACCGGGCAGGTCCACACCAAGCTGTTATTGACTTGGAATCTACTAATATGTATTCTGACCCATAATGCCACAACATATATTTTTACTAAATACTCACCAGTGTTACTTAGCTTGATTACCCCAAATCTGTTCATTTGCTAGCAATAAAAAATACATTGCAATTTAATTCCCATTTATTTGATTATTAGTGAATTGAATATTTGTTTACATATACTTATCATCTACGTGCATTTCCTCCCTTGTAACTTTCATGCTTGTGATCGTGCTTGTTTTTCCTCTGGGGGGGTCTTCGTGTTCTTCTTAATGATTGATAGGCATTCTTTAAAAACTGAAGACGTTAACCCACTTTATGTACGTCTGTTGTGAATATAGTTTCTAGTTTGCTTGTCTTTTACTGTTGTTAGGGATCTCTTTTCCCCCCCTGGAATTTGCTTTAAAATATCAAATGCTTTCAATTTCTACCATTGCTTGGCTCTTAGAAAGTTTCCTTCCTCTATATTAGAAGTCAGAAAAAAAATTAAATTATGTCTTCTTTTTTATGTTTTTATTTATATGTTATACACATTAAACTCTCCAATCCACCTGTAATCAATCTTAGTGCATGATGAGGACGAGAGAGCTCACTGAACTTGGTTCTCAGACTGTCTCCCCAATTCCGTTGACTTTAGTGCTTCCTTTCTTTTACACGACTCTGGGCTTGTATGCCTCTTTTAACACTTTTTTAAAAAAAATAAAAACAAGTTCATCCTGTGTCAATATTTGTTCTTTTAAATGTTATTTAGTGGCTTCAGTAACTGAGCAAACACCATACCTTTAGCTTCTTTGTGCAGATTTGCTGGCTCAGGAGCCGGGACCACAAGGCAAGTGCGGTGAGCTCTGGTCTTCCCGGGCTGGGCCAAGGCGCTGACGTTCATTACCCACCGAAGTCTCAGTCGCAGTGATTTGCCCGGACTTTGTGCGATGGCCTTTGAACTGGGACCAGAATGCTTTTTGGGGGGACACAAGTTGAGAAGATTTACTCATCAGGTCTGACTCCACAGACATTTGGAGGGGACATGGTCTGCTCTGGACTATAAAGTTGTGCTTTCATAAAATCAGTTTACAAAAGAAAAGATTTTAAAAAGAGTATGAATTTTCAAGGATTCATTTTCATTGAATTCATAGTATAAAGACCCTCTGAGTGAAAGGGATTCTTGGATCAAAAAAGAAATTTAATTGCTTCTTCAAGCTCTAATGACGGTACTTTTCCGTAATTTAAAAAATAATTTGGGTGAACTTTCCTTTTTGCTTCACTACCGACGGGAGGCAGGGAGCAGGGATAGTCCAGTAGAGAAACAAGCATTGGTTTGTTTCTCTTTCGACCCCTTGGTAATTCCAGTTAAACATACCTAAGGTTATAAAATTTCTTCACTGGCATCCTTGCACGTTGCCATTGTACCAAGCTCAAGCGATGTATTTTCAATTACTGACCTCTTAACATATTTGACATTGAAAAGTCTCCACTGTAATTTGCCCGTCCTCTGTCTGGGAGCACTGGCTGTTCAGGGAAGACCAAGCAGAGGAGCCAATTTCAAAGAAACTCAGAGGGATGTCGAGTAAAAGAACAGGCAAATTTAATTCCTGTGAATACCACAGAGAAGATGTATAAGAAACATCAGAATTGTATCATGATACAATTTATTATTACAATAGTGTGATACTATAAGATTATGTTTTACAAGGTAATTGGTGCATATTATTTGAAATCTAACATTCTGAGTGCAGAACCCTTACAAGAAATGCATTTTATGTTGCAACTAATATAATATGTCTACTGCATCTCAATAAAAAAAGATATGCCTTTTATAGTATCTTTGGTTGGAGGAGAATTTATGATATTATAGCTTGTGTCACTGACAACTTATTTCCTATCTTGTGTATGTGAAGTTTTAGGGGGAAAAAAGAGCAAAATTTAAATTTCAAGCTTTATTTTAGGATTTATTTAAATTATGTTAGGCTGTCAATGTGTCACAGGCCTTTTTGTGCTATGTGTTTTGTTAGCCTCTCAGTTTTAAAGAAACCTTAAGCAAATAGCATTTAGAACTAATACATAACTCTGTCAGTATTTTCAAAGTGCTATAGTGTTTCAAAGAGAAGAAAAGCATTGTTCTTTACCTTGACCAATATAGCAATGAAAGTAGGGCAGGCTGATTTAGTATAAGATTCCAAAGCTGCACTGTCATGTCACTAACGCTTAAAAGCCCTTAATTTACATTTTCAGAAAAAAAAAATTACAGAATTAAATATCTTTGAACCAGCAAGACTGTTCATTACAGGAAGTTATTATTTTGATCAGGCTGTTGGTTTCTGAAGTCTCTTGGCAACAATACAAAAATAGCTTTCCCTTGTTAATAAAGAACAATCTGCAAAAACAAATTAGAAATGTGTTAAGGACAAAATAAACAGACATTTTATTTTTTAAACTTGGGGGCCTCTGCATTTCACAGACTTCTGGAATCTGGGGAGCTCCACCCAACTGCTGCATTTTATTGCTCTATTATAGGTTTGGCATGAGAGGAATAATTTTCCAACTGTTGGAACAATGTGGATCCACATTTTTCCAGAAGGAAAAAAAAAAAAAACAAAAACCTCTATCTTACATATTAAATTCCAAATAGAGAAACAGTGTCTGTGTCACTCTGCCCATTTTATGATGGAATTTGAGAACTAAAGGAAAAATCATATATATGAAAATGGTATATCTAAGTGTAGTTGAAACCTACGTCTGGTGAAAGGATTTTTAAATCAGTGTAGAAAAGTCAATTCACAGAGCTAAGCTCCCATGTTGTGAAATCCCACTTAAAACAGTGACTCCAGGCCAGTCACCTGGGATTTGTTGGAATACCTCCTGTCTCGTTCTTACTGTTACATATTATATACATACTGCTGGCTGCTAAAGAGAGCTTGGTGCGACTGGGCGAGAAATAGTTCTTTGAATATCCCCTTGGTCTAATGGTTCCTTCTAGATGATCAGAAATTAATAGGGACCTCACTACCATTGTAATCAATGCACCTGTTTGGGTGGGTGGGGACAGGCTGAGGCTGCAGCTTTTTAAAAAGGAAGAAATCGCCATTTTTCATATTCATCCAAATCCATTTCAATAACTTGCAACGGAAAGTGACTATTCTGTTTTCCCCCAGAAAAAAATGCAGAGGCATTCACAAGCCCTGTATGAACAAATGTAGTCGGCTGGGATCGAATCGTGGCTTGGGCACGTGGGTAAGGCTGTTGACGTTCTTCCCCCACCAGACTGAAGGCAGCGTGCAGGAGGGGCGTGAAGGAAGTGGAACGAAGGGGGAGGAAATGAGGGCGACGGGGAGGATGAGTGACATGTTTGTGTTTATCTGGTGCGTGGGTCACATCATTGCCCGCAGACGCGCCCAGCGGGCAGATGTTTGCCGCTGTGAGCATCAGTGCCTGTGAGCAGAGAGCCATGCATCTTGGACAGTCCTTACCTCTTTTGCTCTGACACGAGAAGTCTTGCGACAGCCGTCATGTTCATACCCAGGTGACGTGCTTGCTGGGATGTCCGCCTAAAAAGCTGTGTTTTCCTTGGCTTGTCCCTGACACTTCCTGATGTCTACATTTCTGTTTGTCCCGGGCTGTTCCTCTGGTGTCACCTTTCCCTCTCCTGCCCCCCACCCTGTCCCCTGTTCCCGGAGCTGACTTCCCTCTCTCTCTCTGACCACTTGCAGAGCCCCCCCACCCCCAGCTCGTCGCTGCACCTGCCTGGCAAGAAGGCTTTCCTCCTCCTCCTCCTCCTGGAAAGCTTCTTCGGGGCATCTCTGCAGCAGCCACTGAACCAGCTTGGACCAGGACCGCTCTTCTAGGCTCTCTGCTGCAGGGGCCAAGTCGCCGAGTCTGGCAACTGAAGGTAGGGGAGGTGTAGGTAGATCTGAGACTTTTGTCTCTGGAGATGCTGGCAAAGCTGACATCCCGGTGTGGAGAACTGGAGCCTCTCAGGAGACCGTCTGGCGCAGCCCTGGGCTTTCCGAGGGGAAAGGTGCCATGACCCCCGGGTGACGCTGTGGTCGTGAGAGGTTAAGTGCTGTGCTCCAGCTCTCACAGCTAACAAACGAGGGAGGGCCCGCGTGGGTGCCTGCGTGTGAACTAGTACAAGGGGGGCTTCCTTCTGGAATTGACTGCTGTTTTTTTCTTTATTTGAAGAAAATTCTGAAACACAGGAAGGGACCCACATTTAAGACTTCTAACATTTTGTGTTACTTGCTGCCTGTGTCTTTTTTCCATCTGTAGTCTTTAAAAGTCACACAGGAAATGTACGTGTTAATGCTCTTGGTGGCGGTGGGGGGGGAGGGAAGATGGGCCAAAAAATTAGAAAGGGCCAATGAATGAATTCTCTTAGGAAGAAGGGGGGGAAATGGAAGACAGTGTGTCCTGCAGATGACCCCAGCGCCCCCTCTGACCACCTGGACCCCCCATGTCATCCCAACAAAGCAACAACCAGCTTGAATTGGGCGAGGTTCCTTCCAGTATGTTCCGCATCCATCAGTTGCTTTACCTGTGCTTCCACATGGTATTTTAGGGGTCTTCCCGACACCAGCCTTGTTCACCACCATCGAATGCCAGGAGGAGACACATACAGTCACTGCAGTAAGTGTAACCGTCACGCCTGCTCTACGCCGTGGGCACGCAGCACATTTTCCCCAGAAAGCCCCCTCCAAATGTTCCTTTCCGGTTTGGGCAATTCCTTCCTTTTTGCAGCCATGCCACGGCANCCCCCCCCCCCCCCGCCCCGTGCACGGGTGACTGTTGCCCTGGGGATGGAATTGCACTGCATCACGGAACACACGTATCCCTCGTCCTCAGCGTGGACCAATTACTGTCCAGAGTGGCTGGGACATGGATGCTCGTCCCAACTCCACTGGAGGAATTGCCACAAGTCCTTCCCAGAACTGGATGCTTGCAGCGGTCCTTATTCTCAGAGAGAAGCTTGCAGTGTAGCTCATCCCTTGGCTGTTGGAGTACGAGAGCGAGCAGGTGAGTGTTCAGAGCCCCCCATGTGGAGATGTGCGTGTGTCAGGCCCTCTGAGCCAGCATGGCACACTCTACTGAGACAATGACGTAGCACCTCAGCCTGGAAAGTGCATTTTACTGCTTTGCCAACTTTGTGCATTTTTGGTCTACTGATGATTTAGCTATGTTAGAGATTGTGACATAGATTGATTAACCTGTATGCAAAAAAACAGTTGGCAAATACAATTCTATGTCCTCCATATTTGAATGCTTTCTCACAAGTCAACTTGATTGTATAGATAGAAAAACTAAAACCCAGCAAGTTTCAATGACTTACCCAAGATCTCACAGGAAGGCTTCTTTTAGGAAAATAAATTTCATTGGCCAAGAAACACTGAAATACAAGTAAATGGGGCTCCATTTCCGATTTGCCCTCCAGATTCCAAGTGTCTCATGTCTGAGGAGACAAGGGTCCCATTTCTGTCAGGGATTTTCTTCCTCAGAGAGGGCAGAGTCTGGATTATAGAAGTTCCTAAATAAACATTAGCTGAAGTGACAAGTCAAAAGGGGAGCCTATCAAAATCTCTGTGGCACATACGTGTGTTTGAAACAGGTCCCCAGAAGGTAAACTACCGTTCCTCACGGGGAGGCATGTCCCCATCCTCTCTGCCCTGGTGTTGCGGCTGCTCTAGTCCCTACATGAGGCTCTTAACTGCAGTCTGGCCCAAGTAAGGGGGAAATTGGGTAAAATGAACGTTACTGGATAAACAAAATTTATGGAAAAAGTTTATGAATTTTTTTCAGGGAACGTGAGGTATAAACATCATTAGGGACATGAGTGGAGAGATATTTATTTAAATTCGGTGACAGATATCCTCACTAACATGTACAATACATCACAGGACAAATTATATTAGTTTTTTCTAAAGATTTTATTTATTATGAGACAACAGATATCATGATTGTGGGGAAGGGCAGAGGGAGAGGGAGAAGCAAGCTCCCCACTGAGCAAGGAATCTGATGTGGGGCTCGATCCCAGAACCCTAGGATCACGACCTGAGCGGGAGGCAGACATGTAACCAACTAAGCCACCCAAGTGTCTCCAAATTATATTAGTTATATGTGTACTGTAATAAAGCTGTAGGAACAATGTCTTTTTTAAACAACTATACCAATGGGATGAAATTCAGATCATTAAGCAAGAATTTGTCTGAAAGTGAGCTGCATAAAATTAAAAAAGAGGTGATTTTGATAGACGCAAGTGATTAACTTTATTGATTAAAGGAGATGTTTCTCACATGAAATGCCAAAGTCTGAGAGTGCTCTCCGTGGGTTTGAGAATGTGTGCCTGCTTACACTCAGAGAGACAACATGCCATAAAACATAGCTATTTCATGAGATTTAGGAGAATAGGCTTACAATGAAACCAAGAAATATGGAAGTGAATATCCAATTAACAAGCAGTGAAGAAACAGTGGAAGAGACTTGCTGGAAAATGTCTCCCGTGTGCAGCTTGAGAACCAGACTGTTCTGGTAATGCCTCCAGTCCTAACCCAACCAAAGAGACAATCCACTTTCTTCACTCCCATAGTGTCTAGGGCCGTGATTCACTCAGATGGTGTCAGGGAGCAAGTATTTACACCATGGTTCTCAATCAAAAGTCAAGTGTTGGAAGGGGAAAGGAAGAATAACTTTCCCATATTTGGAGATACCCTATTTGGCAAGATGGCGCACTCGCTCTCAGGGATCTCTGAGGTTTTCACTAATCATCATTATTACTCATCTGAAGGCCAACGCCTCCACCTGCCCAGGGTCCCTTGTACCTTGCTGGAACATTCTTTTCTATGGAGCATTTATGTGTCACATTAAAAGCATTGGGCAAGCATTTTATAATGGGTATTTACTGTTCTTTATGGTAACCCTGTGCTCCACCTCAGCCCTGCCCTTTAAACTTCAGGAAGCAGCTGCTCCTTCCACCCGGCACCAACCTTCTCAAGGATCCTCTGGAAGTCTTTTGCTGGGGTACTGTTTAATTTTAATCAAAGTTCAACTTTAGAAGTTGCTGTGGTCAGAATCCAGGACAGGTAATTTAGCTGTCTTTTGTACTTGGAGGATTATGATGGTAGCAGACTGGGGAGAAAAGAAAATGCCTTTAAAATGAAAGGCCGTGCCTTTGACTCTGGCAATTTCTCTGTTTAAAAATGAGTAAGAAAATATTAAAAGTAAAACACACACACACACAGGTACAAAAGGAGTCCTTGATACTTCTTTTTCAACGATTTGTGACTACAGTATAGAAAGTCAGGAGCAGGACATTTTCTACCAAAAGGGTTAAAGTTCCAAATAGAGATGGCCTGCGTAGTTCGGGAGTTTTAGATCTGATTGTTTCCAGCATTTACAGTGTGTACCGCATTTACGGTGTGAAATTTGTTAAAAATAGCATCGGCTAATTATTCAGTGTGGAAGGAATTCAATAAAGTCAATGTCTTAGTTATGCTTGAAAATTATGTTGCAGGCCAGACCACGAAGGGAATTTATTAGGTTAATTTAAATTGTGATTTTTAATTCATAGATTAGAGAAGAAAACGTGGCTTGTGCTTCAGCAGCCATGAGGTGTAGTCTGTGGACTGGAATTCTGGGAGACTCAACCTTCTAGAGCATCCCCTGGTGGAACATCTTGCAGGCAACAATGAGTCAGGTAACTCAGGAGAACCCTTCCCAGCTCCGGGGCGATTTCCGGAGCTCCCCGTCTTCCCTCACATGTCCGGCTTCTGACTGAAGAAGAAACCCCAATGTGTACCTATTTTGTCGGCGCAAATGCTTCCTGACAGGTGTGCCTCAGCTAGCAACATAGCATTCGTAAAAAGAAAAAAAAAAGCCGGTAAGAGTATGAGGTTGATCCACAAAAATAGATATTTCAAGGAAACATACTAACTGCCAGTTGATTTGAAGGATTGTATGGAGACTATGCCATTTCACTCACATAAGGAAGCAGGAGGCCGACTGAAATCTGCTGGTCCTCCTCTTCTCCCGAATGCAAAGTGAAAAGAATATACAGAGAACATGGAAATCTCACATTAAGGACATAAGCCTAGAGGAGTGATTCCATTTTTTCCATTCATCCGTGATTTTCAAGTCATAAATTAGTAACTACTGGTACAGTAGAAACAGAAATGTTGGCTCATTGTTTTCGCTGGTGAAACAAAATGGAACTCTTTGAGATTTATCATGTACAGTGGAAGTCAAGTAGTTGAGAGGTCCCGGACCTCATGATTGAGTGTGATCCCAATAGCTGTTCCGAGGGTGAACACAATTTCCGCCATTCACGGGGCCTTCCTCCCAATGATCTTGTTGTTAATTTTAGAAACCACAACTGGCTTATAGGCACTGTAATGATGGTGATATTATTCTGCTAAGAGACTGTGACCTTCCTGGGGCATGTAAGAGAAGTGGGCATAGAGAAGGCTCCCAGACACAGGGCTTGACCAATACTGCAGTTGGACTTCGGAGCAGAGCCCATGAATTTAACCTGCAGAAAAAGTCATCTTACCTTGTCAGGAAGAAGGCGCCTTCTTCAGCTCCAGTAAATTGCAGGACTGTCATTAAAAAGGGAAAAAAAAAATGAAAGAAAAAAAGAAAAGAAAGAGCAGGGGGCGGGATAGTAAGGCAACGTTCGTTTCAAATGTTTAGAGTACCCGTAGGACGGATTGCTTTGATATCTTTGAGTGCAGCTCAGGGATTTCAGCTGAATTGCTGCAATTTCCCCTAAATGCAAGGAGAGCTCAGGCTAGCGGTGAGCCCCGCACAGCTGGCCTCTCCCCCATCAGCTCTCGCGCCCACGGCCAGGGCACGGGGGCAGGAGGGTGATCCCACCGGCGGACCTAGGGCTGAAGGCTGCCCGCAGATCTCCCTGCTGCCCTGTGGTCGTGCACCCTCTGGCTAATGGGCTGGATCCTCACATTCGGGCAGTGGGCCCTGCTCACTGCTACTGCATTGCTGTGGTGCTTGACTCATTTGAGGAAGAAAAATGTTTCCCCCCAAATATCTCAAAAATTTGTTTTAATATCTGTTTTTCCTGATGAGAGGGACCCTAGGATTCCTGCAAGATCTGCTAGTAGGTGGAGATCAGGAGTGGAGAGGAGCAGCTGTGGCTGGGCTGGGAAGAGGAGTTTTGATCTTCTCCTGCTCTTCCGCTTTTGGGGTTCGTCAAAATCAAATCCATTTCAGAAAGGTCTTCGCCCAGGGATGCACAGCCCTGGGCCCTGACACCCTCACCGGCAGGGAGGTGCCACATTAGCCCCCAGGTCCCACCGCACTCGGCCAGTTCTTATTTTCGTCTCTGGGTATCCTGTTTCTGTTTTGTGTCGGAGCTCTGGAGTTCCCGACTCCCGTTTCCTGCGCGGTTTACCTTATGAAATGTGTGCGCGCGTGTGTGCCTACAGTTCTTACTATGAAAGAGAGTTGCCGTGCCTTTTTTTTTTTTTTTTTTTTGCCAGTCTGAAATGACAAAACCATAGTCTGGGTTGTGTGTAATATTAATTGCTGTAACATTAAAGAGGTTAGGGCACCTACTTCTGATGTGTCACTGGGACAATTGTATTACGGAGTCAGCCAGTGAATCAGTTAGTTCTGCAACAGGGACAATAGATGGCCCTAACGTCGGAGGGCTCAGGACTCGGTCCTCCCACCTCTTCTCTCCTCAGGCTCCATTCATCCCCTCGGTGACCTCAGCCGATCTCCTGCTCTGCTGGCCGTTTATACACGGCAGATGTCCAAATTTATATCCCTAGCTCAGAGCTCTCTTTGGAACTAAGTCTCCTATATCCAATTGCCTGTGATCTCTTGACCTAAAAGTCTACGGGAAACTTCATTCTCAGCAAATCCAGCTTCTGATGTGCTCCTGCAACACACTCTACTCCAGACAACCTCGTCTTGGTTCATCAACGGTGACTCCTACCTGCCCGGAGCCTCAGGCCAAAGCTTGGTACCCATCCTTGCCTCTTTTCTTTATCTCATGGCCCACATTCAGGCAGGGAGGGGAGAGTGCTGATGACCTCCTGCGACAGGGGTCTCCGCTGGGTGACTGGGATGGGCTCCTCCCCAGCTCCCCTGCTTCTGTTCTTGTCCCTACCATCTCGTCTCAAACCCATAGTCCCTGTAAAACATGGCTGGTTCAGGCCATGCCTCTGCTGACACCCTTGCGTTGCTCTCCACTTGAGTCAGAGAAGAAGAGGGGCGCATCTAGAATGAATATATTCAGGAAGGACGCCCATAGTATTTAACTCATTGCTCTCTGTTTGCAGGTGATGGAACCATCCTTGGGTCAGTCAGAAGCTGGCTTCCCCCCACCCTCCCCCCACAACTCCTTCTAAAGCCTCATGCAAATGGTGATAGAGTGGGGATGGCTGGTCAACCTCTCTTGATTCTCCCACCTCTGAGCTGTCGTGCAGACCATTCCTTCTACTTACACAACCTTCCCTCTCTTTTCTCCTAGCCAACTCCGACTTTCTCCTTCAGGCCCAAGTGTGCAGGTCACCCCCTCAGGGTCCTCCCCAAGCCTCTCACTCTCCTGCAGGTCTGCTTCCTCTGCTCGGCGCTTGGGGGGTATCTCTCCACTTTCTCATCAGACTGGCTTTGCAGTCTTTCTCCTGACTAGTCTGTAAATCCCTCAGGGCAAGGAGTATCTTTGTCCTGTTCCCAGTGATAGCCCTAACACCCAGCAGCCGTGGAATGTTTGTGGGCCAGGTGAGTGTCCACCACACCCTAACCCAGGTCAGATTAGCAATTATCCCGACAGAGAACTGGGATCTGTCGCTGGCAGGGCTCTCATTCCCAGCCACACCGTCTCTGGCCCCATTGTATCAGCTCCATTGTACCTCGTGCCTTTTATCCACAGAGGATTGACGCATTGGAAATATTTTAGAGAAGAGAAAGAAGGAGTCTAAAACACTCAAGTCCCCTCACTTTATGTAACTATTAATTTGGCACAGGTCGAGAGCTTGGTGGGAAACAAAATTAAGAATTTTTGCAGCTTGTAAAGAGCCCAGAGCCTGGTTAGGAAGAAAGGTGGTAAAAATTATTTAAAATATTAGAATAAGTGGAATTAGAGAGATGTATTACTGTGATCATGGCAGCCCTGTGCCTGTGTGTGGAAGGTTCCAGGACTGTCTGAAACAGTGAGTTTGGCACATGAAGTCGGCTGAGGCCATATACCTGAAGTGGGGCTCGCCAACTATGGTCTGGGGGCCCAGTCTGGCCCACTGCCTGTTTTTGTGTGGCCTGAGAGCTAAAAATGGTTTTTATATATATTCAGATGGTGGGGAAAAACAGATAAATAATATCACATGGCACATGTACATTATATGAAATTCACATTTTAGTGTCTGTCAATAAAGTTTTATTGGAATGCAGCCATGCTCTTTCATGTATGGCCGATGGCAGGAGAGTTGCAGCTACAGTTGTATTTCAAAGGCTGAAAATGTTCACTATTTGCCCCTTTACAGAAGAAAATGCTAACAACGGATCTAGTGGAGACAGCATGTGCGAAGTCCTATTTATCTGTTCAGCTTGGGTGAAGTGTGGGGGGATGGGGGATGCATGAGAGACAGAGAGAGAGAGAAAGATGTGTATGTGCATGTATGAGTGTGTGTGCATGAGAGTGCGTGTGTGTGTGTGGTGGTAGAAGGGTGTCAATGTGTGGGAGGGGGAGGGACATGTGGGGGGGTGGGGTGAGATTGCAAGGCCAGGCAGGGCACCCTCTTGGATAGATTTGGCATACCCCACGAAGGCTCCAGCTTCTTGTGCAGGCAGAGGGGAGCCCATGCAGGGCTTCAGGCAAGACTCACCCATTAGTGAGCTACCCTCTTGGTAGTTTGTGTCTGCGTAGGGGGCTTTGTAGGTAGAGATCAGAAGACTGCAGAGCACTTGATAATGGAGCCTGCCATTGTCATCGAAATATCCCATTTTTTATGTCTCCACCAAAACTACACTCAATCTATAGCATTTACTTTTTTCCCCCCCTCTATCCTTTCAAGAAATCCTTTAGAAGCGATTATCTTTGTTACAATGTTGACTTCACTCTTGTTAGGAGGACATACACAGAGTCTTTCAGGGTTTTCATGAGGAAAATGCTGCATTTAAGTTATAGTACGGTGGTGATTCACCATCCTTTTGTTTTTGTTTTTTTTTTTTGTTTCTAGAGAAATTTGCCAAGAGTATCCCGGGCCCATTATCTTGGAAAATTTTCTCTGCATCTTCCCCTCAAGGATTCCTTAGACTTCAAAGAAGACCACTTGCAGATAGCTGGCAGGAGGAGTAGGGCCCAGATGGAGACGGTATCAGCACCCACGTGTGTACACCTCTGGAAATATTCCCATTTTAAAATTGCGGTGTTAACACGCTATGGTCACCTTTTGGAGCCCTGTTTGAGGTATATAGTTTAACTATTAATTTTATACTTCAAAGAGAGTGCAATTCATGAATGCAGCTGCAGAAAACTTAAAATATTATCCCCAGCCTTGTGGTCCCTCCCAGTTTTGTCTTTAAAATAAGAAAAATGGAAACCTGTGGGTGTGAGTACTTAGGGTGGTAGTGTTTCTGAAACAGAAGACCATCTCTGCCACATTTCTTGAAAGAACAGCTTTCCTCTTGCTTTTCAATGATATTTGTAAGGTGTAACTTCACTGTCGTTCAAGGAAGTGTTCATGTTGGTGAGGGGATGATGCTTTATAAATGTCAGTGTCTTCGAGGGATAGAAAATGTGGAATAAGTTATATTACAGATTCCCTTTAACCTATGAGTTTCACTGGGTGGGAAGAAATGAAAGTTCAAGTTTTAAAATATTCTTTGTGTTGTTTTTCCTAATAATTTTTCTCTTCACTTATATTTTACTTGCTTCAAAAGTGACAGTTATTAAGGTCAGAGCATCAACTTAAAAAAAATTAAAAACCATCTTTAAGAAAAAGTCATGTATACTACACGGAAGCATTCTATAAGTAATGTAAGTGGTGACATTCTATTGTGTTAGCATCAAATAATGAATTATAATTACTGTTGAGGTTGATTCACTGATACTTCCCAGAACATGTCTCTGATGGGTTCAAAAGTCCTATATACTTTGTTTTCATCATCTGTAAAATACTATACTTCTCACGTGTGTCTTGGTGTTGCCAGTTGTTTTCGGTTTGTTTGTTTTGGTTTTTTTAAGATTTATTTATTTATTTTATGTATAGAGAGAGGGGTGGGGAGGGGCAGAGGGAAAATGAGAGAGAGAAAAATCTCAAGCAGACTCCCCGCTGAGAGCCCGACTTATGACACACAGGGCTAGATCTCATGACCCTGAGATCATGACCTGAGCAGAAACCAAGGGTCAGACGATTAACCAACTGAGCCACCCAGAAGCTCCAGTTGCATAGATTTATACATAATGTTAGTTACTTCTTACCTGGGTATGAAGGAGTAATGTGGTCACCTGCCCTTGAAAAATAAGAAAATATCTGGAAGATACATGGGAAATAATGGTAAAAGTACATGGCATTTTAACACTGTTTAAAGTTTAAATTTATAATAATTATTACTTAGGAATAAATCTGAAATGATGAACTGTAAAAGGTTAGTATTAGTAGATTTAACAGTTAAGACTGAAACTCTACTTCAGAGAGTTTACAGAAACTCTAATTCAAATCGGCTTAAGCCAAAAGGAGATCAATCCACTGCCACAGTTATTTCAACATTACAGTGTTAGCTGGATGCAGGGGCTCAAAAGATATAAGTAGGTTTCAGCCTTTTTCCCATCCTGATTTCACTTCTTCTGTCACAAGATGGTGGCCAGCACATTCCACATCATCTCACCTACCTCCGGTCTCCTCTTGAGGGGAAAGAGCAAGAGTCTCCTCAGTAGGTCAGTCACAGCTTTCATTGCCTGTCGTCACCTCTGACGAGCTGAAGCCAACATAGTGATGGCTTAGAGTTGGCCATACGATCGTGGATGCTTGAAACAAGTGAACTAGAGGTAGTGGAGAGGGTGGCTACCTAGGGGAAAATCCGATGCAGTTACTGGAAGATTTTGTCCGGTGTTCACTAGAGTACGTCCTGAGAAAGGAGATCTTTGTCAGAACACCTGGTGGCTCATTTGGTTGAGTGACCAGCTTTTGATTTCGGCTTAGGTTGTGATCTCAGGGTTGTGGGATCCAGTCCCATGTCAGGCTCCATGCTCAGTGGGGAGTCTGCTTGAGATTCTCTCCCTCTGCCCCTTTCCCCACTCTCCCTCTTTCTCTCTCTCAAAAAAAGAAAGAAAGAAAGAAAGAAAGAAAGAAAGAAAGAAAGAAAGAAAGAAGGAAAGAAAGAAAGAAAGAAAGATCTTTGTCAATGTCTGGTTCAGCTCACCTCCAGGGTAGCAAAGCACGAGGCTGATGAAATCCGGAAATTTTCCTTAGAGGAGGTTAGTTCTTGGTGTTTGCCTCTTCTGTTCCAAAGAACAGGGACTCAGGGTTTGTCCCCCACTTTGTCCTTATAGAGTGAAACTTAGGGAAACACTGTGGAGTGGTGTCGAAGACCTGAGGAATACAGGAGGTGAGAGGCTGTGGCTACTATTCTGGAGGTAAGTGAGAAGCTGGTCCTGACACCAGTGATGTCCCCATGCATAGAAGGACTCCCACTTTGTTTTTCAGTTCTGTTGTCCCCATCTTGAAATTCCTAATTTTTGAACAAGAGGCCCTGCATTTTCCTTTTACACTGGACCCTGTAAATTATGTAGCCGGTCCTGTGAAGGGTTACAGCTACACTAGGACCAGAAGTAAGCCACAGGGAAGGAACCAGGTTGAGGATCAGTGTTACAAGGACCCCATCAGGGAGAATTTTACTGCCAACGGCAAAAGCTCAGAGAGGTGTCACTGATGCAGAAACTGAGCGGTATCTTAAGTAACAGCCAGAGAATGCATTTTTACCCCGTTAAGGGAACTATAAGGAGAGATCTTCATTTGGGATGGTGTTTCCAAAGAACTCACAAATACATTCAAGACAAAAAGTGTTAGCTTTGAAGACCCCCAAGTCCAGAGAACACCGGTGACTGATCAGAACCTTTTCTGCCTTTCTACCTCTCCTTCCTCCCTGGGCTCACTCCAGCTCAGGAAGAACCAGAAGGCACCCTGGTGGGGACAAAGGTAGGACAAGAAAAGGAGAAGGTGTTAAAATGGAGAAGCCAACCCCTGGCAAGGTATGGGGGAGGAAGTCGATCAGGGAGAAAAACTAAGTCTAAAGGAAGTTTGGAATTTTGACAGGTGCACTGGTTTTGGCATTTAATTGACTGAAATTAGACTATTTTTATTACTAAAATGACTGCAGGACTTTCCTTATCTGGGAACGATCATGGATGTCAGGCGCCCTGCTTGAGATGGCGCCCAAAGGTTGGCACGCTGTCCGCAGAGAGAGGTTTCGAATGCACAGTGTGGAAAGTATTGTTTTCTTGTGTCCCATGGAATCCTGCCCTTTCCACCCAACCATGGCGGCTGTGGATGAGTTCCTGTAAATCATCGTAGTCATTTTACACAGAAGGTAGATATCTTGATCTTGGTTTTTGATACAATAAAACACAATGTGAAAAAGCATTTAAATATAACGTTTTATTGACACCATAAAATAAATTGTTACTATTAGAAACACGTTTTATGAAGATGTGGCCTCCAAAAAGTCCATTTATGGTGATTCATGGGATTTGGTGATAAAGCCAAACCCACCTTTTATGGGACTTAAACTAGAGCAATGCCTCCACTTATCAAGAATCGACTCTCCGTTGTGGTAGCTTATCCTGTTGGGGGTAATACTCTGTTGTTAAGGAGAGGAAATTAGATGTACTAACCAGAGAGTCGCTCCAAGTACATTAAGGTCATGACAGAAACTAATCATAAGGAAAGTCACGGCTGAAGCCGACCTTCCCCCGTGGACTCAACGGGACATCGAAGGGAAGTGGGGAGGAAGACACCCTGTTGTGGCCGGTATTGGAAGTCGGCCTTAACTAGACATTTCCTTGTTTTCATTAGCTTGGGTTACAAACTGAGCATTTTTCGAATGCCCCTTTAGAAAGTGAACTTCCTCTGTTTTTCTTACAAGTTCCAGGGTGAGTAAGAGAACTTCTGTAATCGGGAGATCACTCACTTTATTTCTGTTTTATGTAAGTTCACAGTGAAAGACAAACTTCTCCATTATCATAATTACCTATCTTGTCCTGTGGAACAATGCTTTCTTTGTGCAATAAAACATTCTTCTAGGGATTGGGTAAAACTGGTTTTGCAGGTTTTCCTCTAGAGCAGAAACCATCCCAAACTAGTTGGGGGTGGGTGGAGGGAATGGATTCTCTGGTATTTATTTTCACATAGGAGCAGGTGAATATCAAGTATGTGACTGGCAAACATTTCCCCTTTTTCTGAGCACTCGAGGACAGCACGAAGTTGGTGTTTGTGAATAAAACAAAAAGAACTCAGGCATTTTGGGATCAATCCAGACAGAGAAGCACAGTGCTGGGACTCTGAGGCCAGACCCCCTGCCCAGACTGCAGCCTGCGTCTGGGCACCCCTGCCTCTCCTGCTTCATGGTGACCTTGAGGTCTACCTGTGGCCAACGGGGCTTGAAGTTTTGCCTCTGTTTTTCTAAGAAAAAACAACAACCAAAAAACCCCAAAACAAAACAAAAAACAAAACAAAAAACCCCAAACAAACAAAACCTGCCAAATGACTCAAAAATTAGTGTGTGAATATTACTGAATTCATTTGTTGACTAAACACTGAAATTACATGGTTTATTTTTTTAATGACCCAAGTGAGTATGCAGTTTCATCCCATTCTGCCTTCACTGACGTCAGTGAAATTGAGAAAGACAGGCATACCATGCTACACTAGCCCACCTTTAAAATTATAGCCTTAAAAAAAAAATTATAGTCTTGACTATTAACATGAGAAAAAAAGGACAACTAGGTTCAAGTTTAAGATAAATTCCTCAGCTCCTTTTAACACGAAAGTAACATTTGATCAACATTATTAGATGCTAATGGAACTCTCATTCCTAAAGCCTCTTCCAAGGAAACAGGCACTCTGGACTGTCAGTTTTCTGTAGCAACATGCTTAGAAAAAACTTAGCTTCTATGCCAAGAATAAAATTCTAGCTCCCAAATATTTGCATAAGTAAACATTTTCAAATTCATATTCCGCATACATGCTGAACTGCTTGGTGTTTATAAATGTTTTTGCGATTAGTCTTCAAGTTTTTGTTGGACAGATGTGTAAAATCCTCCCTTGGAAATGGGGTGTGGAGAAATAAAAATAAGGAGAAAAAATTTGCCCATTATTAGCACTTAAAATGATGCTTGGCTTTAACGCAAAATTATGAAAAACAAAAGATCTGAGACAAAAGAATTTGTAATTTTAATTTTACCTGTCCTCAGGTTCATACCCTGCATTTGTGAAGATCATCTAATTTGGCAGCAAGGGAGTCACTGGTAAGACAAAAAGTGAAAGCTTCACCATCCTGGTGGGTTATATTGATTTCTTTTCCTCTCCAGTTTAACTAGACGTGTTTATGTGACGTCCTGTCTAAGACATCACGGTGAATGTATAGGTAGTGAATTAAAACAGTAGTATATAAATACACCTAATTATATCCAACTCATCCTAAAAAAAAATAAATAAAAAATCCAATTTCTTTCTAACAACACATGATTTTTCTGTTGCAAAATAGAGACTTATGCCTTAATTCCATATTGCTTTAGTGCATATGAATTTCACTGTACAGGTAATTTACAGGAGACTTCCCTGCATAATTTCTTGGATAGGAGCCACGAATATCAGTCATCTCAAAGACTGAATTAATTGTTTTCCATGGTCCCAAAGAGAATAGCTAGTGTACATTCCCTGTTCCTTTCTCTAATGTTATTTTTGGGTTCCTCTGTACTTAAGACCCCTTAATTTAGTGACCGAAGATACAGCCGAGCTTTAGTGTTTCTACCTGACCCACGGGGCTCTTCAGAGAAATTGTGCTTGTACGAGGGAGGGACCCAGCAGGTTAGTACTCATGTCACTAACTCTTTCACTTTACATTCTTCAAAAAATTTCCTCTTGACAGAAGAAAAAAGGTTATTTCTGTCTCTGTCATTCTTCAGAGTGTTTTGTGAGACGTGGTTTATGTATTCTTTCATCTAGTATTTATTGAGCATTTACTCTGTGCCAAGTATTTTGCGAGAGCTAGAAACCCAAAGAAAGATAATACGGGTCCTCTGAAAGAACTTATCGTACACTTTCATGTGCTAATATGCATCATATTTATGCCCTTTTATGCACACTTTTAGGTATGAAATGGTCTAATATCTTTGCAGAGAAGACTTTGATATTTTACACCTGCTACAGAGGATATTGTCAGGTAAGTCACCTGTGTTGACGTGGGAGAGTTCAGTGGTGCTAATGGTATGGTGGTTGCAAACTCGGCTTCAGTGTGAATGATAAAGACATAACTGTTATTGATTGGTGAGTAACAAGGAATTGGATGGAGAAAAAAGGGACAGAAAAAGTGAGGGGTACAGAAACCCCGAACAATCCAAGTGGTGTCTGAAAGGCAACTGAAACCATTATCGGTCATCAGCAGAGAAAATAAATTGGCACCCTCATTTTTTACTACATCTCCTAAAAATCAATCAGCACTTATTGACACCTGTCAACCCTTTCACATTTTCTTATATGAGGAATAAGTTCAGTTTCAAGCGTGGTGGGCATCTATTGATTTCACGTCTTTGCAAATGAAAGTTTAGATTGGTGTGTTGGGGGATCAGCGTTGAGAGGCGTAGGAGAGGGTTGGTTCTATTTTCAAAAGCAAGCCCTGCACTTCAGGACAGGAGTGTGGATCTCCTTCAGGCCAGGAGGCTGCCATTACTTGGCACATTTCCATGTAAGGTTGTCTCGATATTCCAACTACTTTAACTGGAACCTATTAGAATCTGACGTTTAGGAGCATGGGTTTTTTGTTTTTTTTAGATTTTATTTATTTATTTATCAGAGAGAGATAGAGGGAGAGAGCACAGGCAAGGCGAGTCGCAGGCAGAGGGAGAAGCATGCTCTGCCCTAAGCAAGGACCCCAGTGTGGGCTCCATCCCAGGATCCTGGGTTCACGACCTGAGCTGAAGGCAGCCGCTTAACCAACTGAGCCACCCAGGTGCCCCAAGAGCATGGTTTTAGAGGACATGACAACTGTCTCAGGAATGTCATACAAGCCCCCCCCCCAATTCAACTCTTTCAAGGAATAATCACAGTGGTATCCCTCATTTTTATTGAGATTTTACAATGGCTGGGTATTCATAAATTTTTTTTAAGATTTTATTTATTTATTTGACACACAGAGAGAGAGGTCAGATCACAAGTAGGCAGAGAGGCAGGCAGAGAGAGGAGGAAGCAGGTCCCTGCTGAGCAGGGAGCCTGATGCAGGCCTCGATCCCAGGACCCTGAGATCATGACTTGAGCAGAAGGCAGAGGCTTTAACCCACTGAGCCACCCAGGCCCCCATGGCTGGGTATTCAAAGTAGAGGCTTTATAAACAATATTTGAGCCTTTAAACAGGCATGCATGCTGAGTACCATTATTCTTATTTTCCCAATTTTGAATCTGAGTTTTAGACAGGTCAATAGTTTGTCTAAGACTCCACAACTTCAGAGTGTCAGAATCGCTGGTAAAATCCAAGTGTGCCTCTAAAACCTAGGTTTTCACCCTCATTCCACTCTACCAATGATGAAATGGACTTTACACCATCAACTCCGAGGCTAGGCATTTTTGGAGAGTTCTCCATTTCTGATACTTTCTCATGTTCCAAATAAACCTCAGTAGTCACAGCAAAGCATTGAAAGGCTGTGGAGGGGCTTGGCTGTAGTGATAGGAGAAGGAGGTGAGGTGTCTGGATTCATGGGGTGGTCATTATTCGTGGTTGCCCTTAAGAGATTCTGCCGGGTGACTCACATCTAGGAAATGTGGTAGCAAATCAAGGGTAGACCAATTTGTTTATCATGGAACGGTTGGTCCAGAAGGGCGGTTGCTAGGGCAAAGGTGGGAGTTCTGAGCAAAGGCTTTTAGCTGTTTATTTGCCGCTCTGATACGTTTGTCAAATGCTCTGTCCTGAGCGGGTGACTTCTTGATAATTCGTGAACTGCTGTAAAATGCTTTTGAGCCAGAGATCAAAGTTGCTGGGTCAGAAGTGGTAATACTGCTGGTACATTTGAAGTTAGAAACACTTTTATTTTTGATAACTGTTGTCCTTCCCCGGTATTGTAAGGACTTAATTTTATCACAGTTTACCTTGGGATGATGTTTACTATGGATTGATATATTAGTTATTCAGTTTTTACTGTCACATAAAAATTCCCATTTACTCAAGAGAGGGACTGTATATAAATCAGCAGTGAATAAAATAATGGCTTTAGTGGATGTAATTTATTAGTGGCATGACTTTAATTAACTGTTCATAATAATGAATATGTGAAGTACCCATGATTCTGCCTGACAGATATATTAGTGTTTGTTCACCTTGAGAATTTTCAGTGTATTAGGCAACAATGCCAATTCAGTGGATCCTGGTATTTCTATGTTCATGAAAAAAATAAAGGTATATGCAAAATAATTGCCAATTAAGTTTACTCATGATGTACAAGAGACTATTGTCACCTATTACATGGCTTGTAGTCTGACTTTTTCCTCCAAGTTCTATGGAGGTATATTTTAAGTACAATCAGATTCACCCCTTTTAGGTACATGTATACTGTTTGAGAGATTTGGTAATCGATACAATCAATCATGTAACCACCATCACTTATACATTTTATGTACAAATCCATAAAACACTTCCATTATCCTAAACAACTTGTCATTCTTCCAGCCACAAGGAACAACGGATATGCCCTGTTTTGCTTCCCATCACTACAGTTTCAGTTTTCTATAATTTCATATAAGTGGAATTATATGATATACAGCCTATATTCATCAGGGTTCTCAGAGGAACAGGAGATCACACACACACATATATATGTAATAAACTTAATACTTAGGCAATGCATATATGTAATGTATAATATAATGTGTACATATGTGATGTAATATATATGTAATGTACATATATAGTAATATATATGAAGAGAGAGAAGAGAAGAGAGACAAATATTTATGTCATTTAAAGGAATGGAGTTATCTGGTTATGGGGATTAGCAAGTCTGAAATTTGCAATGCAGGCCAGCAGGCTGGAAGTTCTAACAAACGTTGAAGAGGTGATACCTCCTAAGTCCAAAGGCAGCCTGGAAGCAGAGTTTTTTCCTTTATTGAAGGAGTTCAGTCTTTTCTCTAAAAGCCTTCAACTGATTGGATGAGACCCACTCATGGAGGGTAATCTGCTTTATTCAAAGTCTACTGATTTAAATGCTAATTACATCTAAAAAAATGCATTCAGAGCACCATACAGATGGTATTTAACAAAACAACTGGGTATCACAGCCTAACCAAATTGATTAATAAAATTAATCATCACCCAGCTTTTTGTGTTTGCTTTCAAGCATAATGGTTATGAGAGTAATCCATGTTGTTACATGTATTAATACTTTAATCTTTCTATTGTTCAGTTGTATTTCATAGAATGAATATACCACAATGATCTCTGCATTTGCCAGTTGATGAACATTTGTGTGTCTAGTTTTTGTCTAATATGAGAAATACTGCTGTAAACTATGACAGTTCAATGGCTTTTAATATAACTTTTTGAGACACATTGAAATGTAATCCACTTTATATATTGTTGTATAGAAATGGCTAATGTTTACACTGCCCTTCAGCATTTAGAGTATGTTTGCTTTTAATTTCTACCATGTAATTATCTAATAAGAAACCATGCAAAATAATGTTTTTTGTACGTGATTTTACATAAGCTATCTCATTTAGTATTTAGAGCAATTCCAGGATTTAAATATTTTTACCTCCATTTTGCAGATGAAAAAATGGGAACTTAGGGATGTGTAGGGATTTGCCTACGATGACAATTGTAGGAAGTTATAGAGCTGGAATTCAGAGCAGGACGTTCTGACTCCGAGCCCAGTTAACCTTGTTCACAGGTAATAGCCAAAGGTGGGCCCAGAAAGTGATAAAGTTGCAATAAAGCATTGGAAAGAGGCATGGTCAAAACTCAGTCAACTTAAAGAATGACTCTTTTCCTGATTTAGAAAGAACACAAAGGTTTCACTACTCATGTCAAATTTCAGGAAAAATCCAGTGAGTGCTCTCCTGGCCAGGAATTGGAAGGGATCCTTCCCTGTACGTTGACACAATGTGTCTCTTTACTCAGGATGATGCTGTGCTTTCTTGAGCTGATATAAATAATTCATGAGGTGATCACTGGCAGAGAGTGGTAATTCAGGGAGGGCACTTAATGTTTTCCCTTAGCCCTGGGATGGCTCTCAGATGATCTGCCTCAGGGTTCCTTGCCCTTGACATTACTGCAACCTGCTGTCCTTCACCAGAGATGCGTTCTTCCTGATACTGGAGGAGTTCCTTAGTGTTGCCGCGATCAGTTCAGTGGGTGAAGACTTGGGGCAGACGTCGGCTTATGTCCCAAGACAATTCAGTTTTAGCAGAATTTCATTTCATCACTTGGAAATTCAGATTCCTCATTCATTCAGAAATACCTGTGGAACATCTGCTAAAGAGCAATGCTATTGTTAGAAGCATCTATTGCTTATTTAGTTATTACAGTGTAGGTTAATTTTTGATGTGTTTAATATTTTATAGAATTGAAAAATATATATGATATAATATAAAACATGTGGGCTTTGACAGATGCTCTGTGCACTGTATTCTAGGCTTTAATCTCCTCTAAGGTAGGCATGGATCTCTCTCTTCTACAAACCAAGAAAAATGAAGCTCACTGAGATTAAATACTTTTAATTAATTAATTAATTAATTAATTTAACAGAGAGAGAAAGAGAGCGCACAGGCAGGGGGAGAGGCAGACTCCTCGCTGAGCAGGGAGCCTGACGTGGGGCTCAATCCCAGGACCCTGGGATCATGACCTGAGCCGAAGGCAGATGCTCAACCAACTGAGCCATCCAGGCATTCCTGAGATAAAATGCTTTGCTCCAAATGACACAGCTCATAAGTGGCTGAGTCACAGTTAGAACTCAAGTCTGTCTGACTCCGAAGGGAGTCCTTCAATCCAGGGGTCAACCAATTTTTTCTGTAAAGAGCCAGGAAGTAAATATTTTAGGCTTTGTGCGCTCGAGACAAAGTTGAGGTTGTTTTGTAGGTCCTTGTAGAGTATATTGTCTGTGGAGACTACTCAGCTCTGTGGTTGTAGCATGAAAGGAGTCACATAAAATAAGTAAGCTAATGGTGTAGCTGTGTTCTAATAAAAATTTATTTATAAAAACAGGTGGATTTGACCTGTGCACAATAGTTTGCCAAAATCTTCTCTAAACTGTGTTCTGCTGTTGCTTTTATTTGGGGGGAGAAAAGGTTATTGGTTAAGTGATGATTTTAACTTAATGTTTCATTTAGCATGTTTGATTAAATGGCATTGAATATAATTTCATTTTAGTGCCTCCTGTTTACAGAAGTGCAAGAAGATGGGAAAAGCAACTTAGACGATGCTAGGAGACTCTTCAGTCTCAGAACATCGAGTTACTTGAACAGAAGGAGAGGTTAAAACACACACAACGCTATATCAGGTGATAACCTTTAATTACTTAAAAAAGGAAGTATTTCAGCCCCTGTCTGTATAAATCTCTGGTTTATGTTTTTATGCTGTGAATAAGACACTGCGCCAATTGTGTTGGTTTCCTATGGCTGCTGTAACAAACTGTGACAAACCTGGTGACTTTAAAGATAAAACTTTAGTCTCCTATAGTCTGGAGGTCAGAGGTCTCAGGGAGCTGAAATCGAGGTGTCCCTAGGGCTGCGTTCTTTCTGGAAGCACAAAAGGACAAACGACTTCCTTAGGGTTTGCTTCACAGGCTGCCCACCTCATAGCGGCTCCCCGCCACCCCTTCTCTCTAGTTCCGCCTCTACTATTATCACATTCCCTCTGACTGTGACCATCTGCCTCTCTCTTATAAAAACTCTTGTGATGACATTGGTCCCACCTGGATCATCCAGGATCATCTCTGCCCCTCAGTATCCTTCCCATGATCACATCTGCAAAGACCTTTTTGCCATGGAAGGTCCTACATTCACAGGCTCTGTGGATTAGGGCGTCTTTGGGGGAGCATGGTTCCGCCTACCACATCAGTGACGCTGGGCATTGGGGCGGGAGGCCTCTTTAGTAAGACCGTGTTCCTACGGAGGCATGTGCACCCTCCAGATTCCGAAAAGCCTGCCTAGTAAGAAGTCCTGTTAACCAAGGTCTGTATTTTTTCCCAAGACAAAATAGCATTTCTGCGGCCTCTCCACTGTGCCCCTGCTGAGCACGTGTGACGGTGACAGCCACACTGACTTCATCTGAGTTCGTTGGTTTATCAGTGGGCGGGCATTCTCCTTGTCTCTTTTAGCCAAGCAATTTGTACCATTCAAAATGGAGCTATTGTTAAGGAAATGATTTAAAGATGATTCACATGTTGATGGTATTTAGCACCTACTGAAAGGACTTGTTAAATTTTCTCCTTTGCTGGTTTGCATGGAAATATGTGAAGGCTCCCTTTTAAAAGGATTTATATAAAAATGCCCTATATTATTAGGGCCGTAAAACCAAACTTCATGGGCACCATTTATTCACCCTTATAATTGTTGATTAACACTGCATTGTTGGTGTAAAGATAGGTCTCTCAGAATTTTGTGAAGAGCACAAGGTGATGATTTTCTCACCGTGAAAAGCAACAATTGGCCAACGCGAGCCTGGTCTACACCAGGGAACATTAAAGCAAACAGAACAATATTCTTTGCACAGGGTCATTTAGATGAAGGAAAGCAAAGTGATGAGCTGAACCCTGATTCCCAAGGCTTCCCAGGAGAAATTTGGTGACTCTGGTATATAACCATCTCTACTAGTGTTCTCTTTAGCTCTGAGAAGATGGAGTAAGCATCTCACTACCATGCGGAGAGAACCAAAGAGGACAGTAATGATCGCAGTATTCTATATTATAATGTAGAAATTGCTTCTGTGAATCACGCTGGCTGGACTGAGATTAGTGGGGAGGTTGGAACTCATTCTCACGGTTGGATCCGAGAGCCAGATTACTTTCCCAAATAGGTTACAATACTATCTTGTGGCTCTGTCTTTGGCTGCAGAACGTGTGAATAATGGAATTCTATTTTCAAAAGCATCAGGCTCCAGATATTTCCATGTGTGGTTAGTCGCTGGCAGTAATACCTAGGCTGATGAGTAATTTTCTAACTTTAAAATTCCTTCACAGAAGGATATTCCCCAACTTAAGCACCAGGAAGTAGGATTTAAGTTAGATTTAAGAGCTGGCTGATGGAAAGGGTTATTAAATACTGAAACCAGTTATTGAAGGAGATGGTGAATTCTTCTCTGGAGGTCTTTAATAATGGTTTAGGTGTTGTCTTGCCTGAAGGCAGAGGATATTTTTAATGTGTTGAATTTGCATATTAGGGATTTCAGGAGATCTTTGAGAAAGCCCTTAAGATACTGGGGCAAAATGAATATGTATGGGTGGAGTTAAAGCACTGTAGCTCTTTGTGCCTCCTCTTTGAACAGCTGGTCATAATTTAGATAAGAGCTACCCCACAGTTCTCTTGTTTAGAGGAGCTAAACAAGGTCCCTTGCAGAACTTTTGAAGAGCAAGACCTTCAGAAGTGCCAGGTATACATCCAAAGTTGAGAAGCAAGGAAATTCAGAAATTCCTCCAAGTTTGGGGTCTCATAATTCTTGGTTCTGGGGCCCATCCTGACCCAGTGTTAGACCGGGGGATTTCAGGGTGATAAATATAGAAGCTTGATTAATTGTGCAGAGATCTGAGCTTCCTGGCTTGGAGGAAAGTTCTGGTTATTGAAGAACCCAGTCCTGTTTTTCCATCCATGTTGGAAGAGAGGCACATGACTGTGTAGGGAAGTCAGGTCAGCTGCAAGAAACGTGTTGTTGCTGACCTTATTCATACTGATCTAGTGACTACTGTCCCAGCAGATAGAAACTGTCCCTCTAGGGGAAAGGGTGGCGACTGGTCATTGCCGCTCAGAAACAGAACAGGTGCTCAGAGTTGGAACTGGGAGGTTCTTCCCTTCATTCGGCAGTGCCTCTCCCTCTCTGGGCCCTCCTCTGTTTGCTTTGGCAGACTAGGCAGCTGTTAGTCTTCAAGAACTTTCTGCATCGGTGGAGACCATTGGACTTGCGTGTTTCTCATCCTTGATTAGAGTCCGTGCTTGAAGCCAGGTGCTCTTTCACCTTCTTGTTAATGACTTGAATTAAACCAAAGAAGCCAGTGTTTTGTGAGTTGCACAAAGCTGGTAGCAATCGATACCCTGGATGCCTGAGCAGGAGGCTAGGGAGATGTGTGAGTAGGCAAAAACACAGGTCAGAAACAGAACGATGACATTTAATGGCAGTAAGTGTAATGTCTTATAACTCAACTTTAAACAATTGGTTACATACTATTATGCTCTCATCGCGGTTCATCCTCTGAGGCCAACACCATGGGCATCAGATAAAGGGGAAGGGCCTCATCTGGTGACAAAGGCCTTGCATTGAAAGAAGCTGACATGTTGCACAGCACTTACCAATTAGTAGGTGACAAACATTTATGCAAAAATTAAGTATTCTATCTAAACTACAGGTTTCTTGAGAATTCTTTACTTTCCCCCCTTTTTTTCCTCTCCAATAATATCTGTTCACATTTCCTAAGAGATTTTCTCAGTCTAACTGATTTTCTTCCCTGAAACTGTTGTGCTTTTGTGTATTTTCCATCTTCGTCGGCACACAGTTCTTACTTGGAGTTAGTTTCCTTTATTCCCCTGGTCAGTAAATAACATCATAGCCCAGCTCAACCTCTAGGAGAAACTTTATTTCCTAAAGAAAATTGTCTAGATGTGATTCTATTTTACTCTGATTCATGATTTTCTTCATTACACACACTTTATGTCCCCTCTACGCATAGTGACGCTAGTAATTGTGTTTAGTTCCTGGATTGTACTGTAATCATTTACACTTGTTGGCATGTAGCTTTATAATAACTTTATACTACGTGCTTCGTTTTGTGAGGGGTGCAATGCAGAATATTTATATCTTGAGGAATATAGTGAACATATCATTAATGTTCATCATAGCCCTCAAATTTTATTCACACAATATTAAAAATTGAGTTGTGTGGAGTTTTTACAATATGGGGTGGGGGGTTGGAGAATGACTCCGATCACAATCTTATGTTTAACACAGTATTTTGAAATTTGATAATGTGACCTTATTTAAGTGATAGCCATCTTTGGTAGATAACAAAACTTGCTACAAATGTGATAATTATAAACGCATGTGTTGGTTTGTATAAATAATATAATCATTGTAACTCTTTGCAGACTGTTACTGGTGTGCTTAAAAATAAGGCATGTTACGCAAGAGCTCTAGCCTACAGGCTCAGACTCTATCACTCAGTCAACAAAATTTGGACAGAAATATTGGCAACATGAAGGGATTATTTTCTTGGTTTCTAGGTTATGGCTAGAAATCTACAGAGGATATGTGAAGTTAATTTCTTTTTTAAGATAAGTCACTTGAAATATAAGGAAGGAAATCATTACTATATACACATATGCTTACGTGAAAAGTGAAGAATGGAGAAAAATGAGAAGTGACTTAGGAACAAAGACCAAAGGAGCCTCTGGTTGCGTGGGGGTATGGGATGCAGAGTCCAGTTTAATCGAGGACTTAAATGCTCCAGCCTGGACCGAATCTGGGTGGCTAGGTGTGTGATGAAAGTTTGAGGACTTATCGCCAGCCACTTGGGAGACAGGTTAATGGGACAACAGTCCCCACACAGAAAACAGTCAGCAGCCACGACAGGTGCTGTAAGGTATGTGAGCTCAGGGAGCTCATTGAAACCCCAGAGATGGGACCACGTGCCCCAACCTAGAGCACACAGAGAAGGCTCGTGAGAGAAGGTGGTGAGGATTCTGAATTCTGAAGAGCCGTGGGAGCGGAGTGGCGTTAGATCAGAGAGATGGGTGCTCCCGGCCGGGGAACAGCCTGCCATGTCACCCAGCGTGGACAAAAGCACACATGCTCATGGGCCTGCAAGGTACACATGCATTGTGTAATTGGCAGAATAATGGCCACTTGAAAGCCCCGGGACTCTGTCAGATGACATGGCAATTGGGTGGGGGGGGTGTAGGATAAGGTTGCAGGTGGAGTTAAGGTTACTAACGACTCTCTGAAGTTATGCAGGTGGGCCCAATGTAATCAGAAGCGTCCTTAAAGGTGGACATGGGCGGCAGAAGTGGTGGAGAAGCAGCCGGGAGCCATGGATTGTGGGGAGCCTTGAGGAGCTGGAAAAGGTAAGGGAGTAGATTTTTCTCCGGGATCCTCCAGATGGGAATGTGGCCCACCCAACACCTTGACTTCCAGGAGAGTGAGGTAATAGCTTTGTGTCATTGTTTGAAGGCACGTGGTTTGGATTGGGGTGGCTTGTTACAGCGTAACTAGCAAATGAGCGCATATGAAGACTGATTCAGGGAGCAGAGCAAGGAGCTGGGGGGCATGGAAGGCAGCCCAGGGTCCAGCCCTGCTCTGCGGTTTGGTTTCGTCTTTATCCTGAAGTACAGAGGAGGCCAGGAAGGCCTCAGGCGATGGACTGATGAGACTGGGTGCGTGTTCTAGAAATAGTTCTCGGCAGCAGGAGGGACTAGAGGTTGCGCACCCATCAGGAGCCTCTTTGAGCAGTGGTCCCCACCACGGATAGTCTGTTGGGAGTTCTTGGGCGTAGGGGAGGGACAGCCCTGAGGATGACCCCGTGGTGTTTGACAGAGCGCTGGGAGGAGGGAAGGAAGCTCCCTGAGAAGCCAGCAGAGGGGAGCTCTGTAGTCCGTTGGTAGGAAGCGGATCTGTTGCCTCCGATGTCCTCCTGCCAAGAATGGATGGGCGGCTGCCGAGCGAGAACTGTGCAAGAACACGAAGTTGATTTCTCCCTTGGGGTAGGACTTAGGATTTCTGCTCATAGTGAACTTCGGAAAATAGGCGGCTGTGAGGACCCAGGGGAGGCTTGGGCTTCTGGGCACCTCGCTTCTTATGCCTGAAACTGGTTCCCTCCCGTCCTCGGCCTGGCCGTTACTAGCTTCCTCCACATCCCCACCAGGAAGACCTTTGTATCCCCAAGTCTTCCCTGAAAACGTAGGTACCCGTCGTGGAGACCTGGTAACCTGGCCTGCCGTGCACTATGTTCTTCTTTCCCCGCTGCCTGGCAAGCTCTTTTCCTCCCCGCCCCTGTACCCTACCCCAGGCGGGGAGGGGTACCGCGGAGCCTCCCTGGGAGCACCGAGCTGTGACCTCAGGAGGCGGGGAGAGTGTTTCTTCATGAACTCCCCTGGAAACGGAGAGCACAGGCTCCTGTCCCTGGAGGGAGGCTCTGCGGATCAGGTCAGCCTGGACCCCCTGGGGTTCTGCTGGCCTTGGGGCAGCCTGCTGGAGACGCAAGGGTGCAGCACGGGGAGAGTTCTGACAGGACCTGGGTGTTGAATCGGGTACTCGTCTGTTCTGTGGTACTGGCTCGATTCAGTCTGGTTTTGGCTTCTGTCCCTTCCTGCTAGTCTTCACCTGCGGGTTCCTGAGATGCCTTCATGGGACTGAGGTGACCATGAACGGCCCAGTTGCTTCTTCTAGTAGTTTCCTAGGGCTGCCTTCAAGTGCCAAGAACTGGATGTTTTAAAGGAAACTTATTCTCAGTTCTGCAGTTTAGATGTCCCAGATCAAAATGTTGGCAATGCCCCGTTCTCCCAGAAGGCTCTAAGGGGGAGACTCTGTCCCATGCTGTTCTCTTAGCTTCTCATGTTGCCAGAGAACCGTGGTGTTCCCTGTCTTGTTAGGCTATCACTCTAACCTCTGCCTCCATCTCTGCATGGTGTTTTTACATCTTGTGTCTGAATACTGGCTTTCACATGCCCTTCTCCCGTGTCTGTGTCCAATATATGCTGATGTCCAAATCGGCTTATAAGGACACCACTTACTGGCTCACCCTCCCACTGTAACTTGCATCTTCACTATACCTGTGAAGACCGCATTCCTAAATAAGGGCCCACTCACAGGACCTGGGGGTTAGAACTTGAATGTACCTTTACCTGAGATGAAATTCCATTCATGACACTTGTACAATCCTCCGCAAAGTTGTAGACTTAGAGCAGAAACCACATACGTCCCCTTCAGCATGGTCTTCAAGTGTAGGCCCCATGCCACGCACGGCTCCGGAAGTCCTGAATCCTCACTGACGAAAGCATGCACTGCCAGAGAGGCAAAGGCCACGGTATCCAGCACTCTCAGAATTTCACACCAAACCCGCACCTGTAAAGCCTCCAGAGGATTAAACCCCAGAGATGTGGTAAATGCTGTGATTTGGATTAAAATCCTGTCTACAGCCTGAACAGCAGGGAAGATGAGAAAATCAAGGCATGCCCCTTAAGAGCCTTCCATGTGAGGTGATGGAATGATAATGCCGTTGGGGAAGAGTGTGTGGTCGAAGCAAGATATCTTCATGTGTGAATGTGAAATAAGGTTTGAGGAGGAGTTTCAGGATCTATGGGAAGAGCTAGGAAAATAGATGGCCGGCTGGGCAGCCAGTCTTCTTCTAAGTTTGGGCTGGATTCTTGGGGAGCCCTGGTTGAGAACCTGCCACACCAAGGATGTGGTTCCGGTGGTTTGGGTGCCTGGCCAAAGTGGTCTTATTCGGAAGTGCTATCATGGACTTATAATCTGATGACCTTTCTCCTGAGTTTCTTCTTCTGTGACCCAAAGTAGGAATATAGATGCCATTTTTCCAGTTTTTTGGTCTATATAATAAACATTTGAAAGTCTTCAAAAAATGTTCTTTGGCCTTTTGAGTAACATTGAAACAGCATTCCTCGTAGGGAGGTTGTTCACTGAATGAGTTTGGAGCCCTGTCAGATGACCCCAACAATCTTTCAGGGCAACAGCTGACCTATTGGTTCATCACTACTGCATCTGGCTACCCTTCATAGCTTTTATAGAATTCTCTAATCTCAAAGTTGAAGGGAACCTTGGTTGTCTGGGCAAAAATCTTACTTCATACCCAAATCCTTCCAGGCTTTTCCTGAGAAGTGGTTGAACACTCCTGCTGATGGGAACTGCAGGTCTTCTGACGACTGCTTCTTTGTTTTCAGATGTTTAATTCCTAGAAAGTTCTTCTAGTGAATGAAAATCAACCTCTATAATCTTTCACAAGGTGGTTTGACTTCTGGAGCAACAGAGAACTGAGTCCTTCTCCAATCTGACAAGTCCAAGTATTTAAAGATGGCTATCTTGTACCTCTCAATCTCTTCCCTGGGCTAAGCAGTCTCAATTTCTCAATGTCACCAGTTTTTCAATGCTTCTTCAACTGTCAAATTTCCTTTTACTTAAAGCACTATATATTGTCCTATCTTAAAATATGGTACCAGCATTAGAACAAAACACTCCAGGTATTGTTTGACAGGCGAAATGCAGAGCAGAACATCCTCTCCATTTTCTGTAATCAAAGAAAATTGCTAGCAATTACACTCCTAGGATACTCTTTTTCCTATAAGCTCCTCTCCCACCTCCGTTTAACCTTCTCTATTCTTACCTCAATCTTGTAGTGATCGATTTCTTCGTTCAATAGAGATCTATTGAGCGTGTTCAGTTAAGTATTCTGATGCACGTTGGGCTAACAGAATGGGAGAAATCCATCTCTGCTATAAAGGAGGGTAGAGTCTATTTGAGGCAAAATACAAGGAAACAATACTGAAGGGACAGATGGAGCAGAAGCACTGACCGCACTGGAGAAAGTAAAGACCTGTAGTAGAACTAAACAGTATTAACTGGGTGGATTTCTCTTATCCAATGAATATTGTAGTCTGTGCCAGTTGGTCTTGGCACTGAAGATACAGTAGTGAATGAGAAGGACTGTGCCTTCTCTTGGAGCTTGCAGTTCAATAACAGGAGACGGAAGAAACCCAGATGATCGGTAATAGCCTTCATCTAGAACAGGGGTCTGGAATGGGGGCGTATTGGCCAAATCTGGCCAAACACCTTATGTAAAATCTCCCTGGAACAGAGCTATATTTAACTGTTTATGATCTCTGGCTGCTTCTGTGCTACATTGAGTTGAAAAATCCTATGCAAAGACCATCTGGCTGACAATACCTGCCCTGGCCTTTTAAAGAAAATTTTACTAAAGACTGATAGAGAAATAGATAAGGGAGTGGTGAACCCTGGGGAAGAGGGGCGTCTTTTGAGAGGTTGGTCAGAGGAAACCATGCTGATGAGGCCACACTTGAGCACAGACCTGAAGAATTGCAAGAGCAAGACCCATAGATGTCTTGGGGGGGGGGCGGGGAGGGAAGAATATTCTAGGCAGAAAGAAAAACAAATCCAATGGCCCGAGGAAGAAGTAATTTTGGTGTATCCCAGAGTACCTGCAGCTGCATGGGGGGAGGGGGATCCTAGATGGGGTTGGTGAAGCCTTGATGAGAGCCCAGCCCTTACTTGGGGGACATGGGAACCACGGCAGGTTGTGAGCAGAGCATCAGTAGTCTTCAGCTGCTCCTAAAAGAGGCTATTGGGGCCAGGGCAGGAGGGGAGGGTAGAGGAGAGAGCATGGTAACCACAGGGCTGGGCTAGCGTGCTGGTGCTACAGATGGTGACGGGGTGATCTTGGACATCATCTGAAAGTAGTGGCAGCAGGATTTTCTGGTGACCTGGGTGTGGATGGTAAGGGAGGGAAGAGTCAACGATAGTTTCATTTAAAAAAAACTTGGTTAAAAAATAACTTCAAACTGACAAAAAATTGTAAGACTACTTTTTTCAAGGAACTTGAAAAGACTTCTTTTTCAAGGAGCACCAGCTGTACCCTTTACCTAGACTCAGCTGTTAACATTTTACCCTGTTTGCTTCATTTGTCCCTCGTCCCCCTTTGATGGACATGAAGCTGTATATGCATATATGTGTCTATTTATAACACATACATGTGAATATATGTATGCTGTTACCTTGAATCATTTAATAAATTAGTTCTAGGGCCCTTTGCTCTAATGGCCACCTTGCTCCTAAATATATCATATTTCTTAATGAGGATGTTCTCAAATAAAGAATAAGTAACTTCTATGCATTTAGGTATGTCTATATATTTTGTTTGAGCAACTCCTAGGACATACTTGCCACTCACTTGATAGTAGGGACACATTAAAGAGCAGCAGGAGCTACTTCTGGTGGCAGAAGAAATCAGGAGTTCAGTTTGATGTGAAACTCTATTTGCCCATTTAACATTCTCGAGGGTTTAATAGACAAGAGTCCAGGATTCCTGGCATCCAGCTACCTGGGAGATGAGAAAGAACAAGTAACAGGACACTAAGGCAGACTACCCTAAAAATGAGTGTAGAAATAATCCAGCAACTGGAGGAAGTTATGGGGATACAGATAATTCCTGATATGCAGTATACATTTGACCTTGAGGTTTTCATGGATCTGTTACTACCCTGAAATAGAGTTCAGATGAAAAAAAAAAAAAAAACCATTCCACCAGACATTGTATTTTCACTAACGAGTTTTGTTTCAGGTTTCCTTTAGCTCTTTTCTTTAGTTTGTTCTGTGTCCCAGCTTCTAGGTTGTGCTGTCTTATAATGTCTCCAGCATATTAGTGTTTGTGATGTACACTTATTGTAAAAGAATTGCTCAGTCTAAGGGAGCCTTAAATCTTTAAAAATCCTTAGTTGAATAAAACAGCATATTATACAAAGTGCTTTTTAGGGTCATGTGTTCAGAAATGCTAAAAATAGAGAAATACAGACTTTAAAATAAGATGCGCCTCAAACTTGATGATTGAAGAATTTTGACACCTGGGGTACTTGGTCAAAGCCTTAGAGTGACACACTGGTGTCTAAATAGTATTCAACTCATCTCAGATCTTCATATTCTGTCCTACCAGGCCAGGTAGAGCTCTATTTCCTAAAAATTCCTATTGGGAAACTGGGGGCTGGGGGTAAGGCAGGTTTAGTTTACTTGGTTAACCCATTTCAGAGAACCTAAAAGAATATTGTCATCGGTTATAGAGCATTAGACCAGGGGTAAGATTCAATAAATACACACTTACAAACAATTACTTTTAGGTTTTAATTTAATTTGGTTCTTTGCTTGAAGCCAAACTTCATCCTAAACTAATGGATAGATTCTTCACTTGTGAAACTTTTAATTACTTCGTAGTTCTCTCAGAAGAGAATCAAGCTCCTGTTTTTTGCCTCCTCCTAATCCTTGGATAAAGGCAAGCAGGATCCTTTTGAGAGATGAAGCTTTTGAAGGAAAATGCATATGTAATGCTGTGTGGTTTGGATGAGAAGGAACGGGATTTAAAATTGGTGGGGCTCATTTAAGGTTTAAAATGTAAGTTTTAATCAAGCACAGATCTTAAAAAGCATAAGGGTCACTGCCAGTGATTGGTTGTAATATAGTTTAGAAAATGCATTGCAAACATTACCTTATCTCTGGAGTTGCTTTAGCCAGATCTAATTTAGTACAGGAAAAAAAAATCCATTGAAACATAATACATTTAGGTAAGGTGTACTTTTCTTTGCATAAAAACAATTAACACACCGAAATATCCTGCTTCTAATTGCTTGCTTTCCCACTAAAATAACCTACTTTTATAAAGTACTGTCATTTGAGTCGTGTTCTTTAGAGCAGAAATGGAGTCGTTCTTAAGTCAACGAGGCTACAGTCCTTCCCTTTCACGAACTTAAAATATTGTACATAAAGGATGACCTATTCTTGGCTACCTTAAAGTGTCATTTCAAGATCTTTTCTTAAGGAACTGATTCATAAGGTGTAGGACCTCATCGATTCAATGCACATCAATCAGGAGCCTTCCCTTGAGCATGTGCAGTTCCACACCATGTGCTTGCTACTGCGGATGACCAGGGGAGCCCTTCACCAGAGGACTGGTTCTCAACCGGGAACAGTGGTCCCCAGGGAGCATTTAGTAATGTCTGTGGATGTTTTTGATGATCACAACTGAGGTCGACCTCTATTGAGTTAGAGGTCGAGGATGCTGCGAAACCTCTTACATTGCACAAAACAGCCCCTACAACAGGATTTCCCATTTCAAAAAGCCCTGTGGTGCCAAGATCGAGAAACCTGGATTTTGAAGGAGGCTGTAACAGATACAACAAAATAAAACTAAGTGCTAAAGCAGAGCTGTTGCGTATAATGTGTTTTCACAGCTCTAAGGTGTCAGCATCGGATCTTCACAATGGTGGGAGGAGGTGGGTTTGTGTGGAAGACTCCCTAATCTGTGTCCTCTTAGTGGAGGCTTGAATGTGGAATAGCAATTTGGTTGAAGATGAAGTTAGTGCATTTTCTAGTGGAGGAAATTTCCTATCTAAGGTGATAGAAGCTAAGACGTAGTCTAGGATGACTGGGGAATGGTGTAGTTAGTAGTTTGTATGGTGGATCCACATGAAAGTGGCATGAACCAAAGCTTTGAATGCAGGCAAGGGGTCATGATGACGGTGAAGGTGTTGGATTGTCTAGATTGGTAGAGGACCATTGAAGAGTAAGCAGAGCTGTGACCTCTGTACATGGGGCATGTAGAACTTGGCGTGGTACTGCTTGTCAGAGCCCGTTAATTGTCTAAAGTAAATGAGAGAGATGAGGTGGGTGAAGGATCTTTGAAGATCATTAGGAGGCAGAAATAGCAGACATTTGTCACAGACTCGCTGTAACGAGTGAGGGAGGGATAAGAAATATTCCTGAAGCTTTTGGCTTAAGATGTTGAGTAGATACTGGCGTCATTACATGAAGTAAGAACTCCATGCTGGGAAAGGTGGTAAACTCCAGCCGGGACTTAGTGCTGCTACCAGTGGGTCATCTGGTCAGAATTAAAGGTATGAGAAAGGAAACCATGGTTGTCCTGGAGTGCTCAGTGTCTCTGTAGAAGGAGAGGGATTCACTGACAGGAAACTTAGGAACAAGAGACTCAAGATGCAGGACAGTCCTTGGTGGGTCCATGAAAAAACAAAGGACTGACCAGAAGCAGAGGGGAATCAGAGTATTGTCAACACTATAGACTGAATGTTTTTTCCTATGAAATCCATGTGTTGAACTTAATCCCTGATGTGGTAACACTTGGAGATAGGGTCTTTGGTAGGTGATTAGGTCATTTGGACAAAATGACCATTGTGAATGAAAGAGAACCCTAGCAAACTCTCTAAACTCCTCTGCCATGTGAGGACACGTGGAGAAGATAGCTATCCATGAACCAGGAAGTAGATCCTTAGCAGACATGGTTGGTGCTTTGGTCTTAGACTTCCAGGCTCTGGAACTGAGAGAAATTTTCTGTTTACAAGCCACCCAGCCTGTGGTATTGTTAGATAGGGCATCCAATGAGGACAGTTTCAGGGACGGTATGCTCACTGTGTCAAAGCCTCAAAGAAGCTAGAGGTCCATTTATTTAGAGCCCATTGACTTGGGCACCATAGAGGTGGCTGGTCATGCAGCAGGGGAAAAATGGTGGTGGGACATGTCCAATTATAGTGATATAAGGAGGACCTAGGGGAGGTGGGGAACAGGAGACTGTGCAGTGCGCTTTGAGAAGACTTGGCTAAAGACGGAAAGCGTGTTAGAGGGGAGATAGCAGTGCTTAAAGCTGGAGTTGAAGCGGGCATGTTTACCTGGGGACGCAAGGCCAGCAATGTTTTATTTTTTAAAAATAGTTGTCTATTGCTATCTTTAAGAGATTAAAATTGTTTCTAAGATTACTGAGCCATCAACCTCTGCTAGACATAATACCAAGGGCACAGAAAGGATATAGACTCTATTAAAAACATTCAACATCTCCGTTTCCTTACAACAAAAGAGACATTCCTTTTAGATTAGATGGACCTTGGATGGGAAAGTAGTTCAGAGCCTGGTGGCTGAGTGAGGTATGGGTTCTTCATGGCCAGGGTTGGGGAGATAGATACAGAAGGACAAGGGGGAAACTGAATCGCAGCAGGCAGCAAGTTGGAAAGTGCCGTCTGAAAACTCTTCCTAGTTCTAGAAATGAAATGAAAAGCCCAGACCAGAGATGAACTTCCTGCTTGGCATGCTGAAAACTTAACTGTAAGTGCGTGTCTAGCTGCGGGAATGCTGTCTGGTAGGAGACTCTACTGAATCATCTTCAGCCGAAGTGAGAGAGGGAGTGTGTGAGACAGAGCGTGCACAAGAGAGAGCAAGGCTCCCGTGACCACATGCCCAGTGTGCTGTTAATTCTGCGACCCCTTACAGTGTCGTTCTTTGTTACTCTCCTACAGTGTTCTGTTTATTTTTGTTCACCAATCTGTTAGTATTCTTCCACGGAGTTTTTAGGTTCTAATTATCGTGATGTGTTCTGTATCCCAGTAACTTTTCACAATCAACATCTCTCAGCGAGGTGCTTGATACATAATAGGCAACCAATAGATAATTGAACTGAAATCTCCTCGAAATGCAGAATGCGAAAGGGGAGAAGCCATCCAGGTTTGGTAAAAATGTGTACATCTGGTATTTTTACTGGTATGATTTAATTCAAAGCCTAAAAAGCAAGCGTCTATGTACTCTTTCAGATCTATTGTCATTAAGACCGTCAGGATCCATTCATTGGGCATGATTTAAATTCTCCAAAGGAGAGAGTAAATTCAGGCTGTAGGAATGGACTCCATAACAGATTCAAAGAGAAACTCTCTTGCTTTACTTAAAAATTCTCCTTAACTGGCCCATCTCTAAAATGGGCCTATCATTACCTGCTTTATAGGGATGATCTAAAATGTAAATCAAAATGAACATTTGGGTGCTTCCTTTAGAGTGAGAGATTCTGGAAAATAAACAAGTATTTTGGAAGAACCTTAAAAGAGTATTTTGCATGTTGATAGTGCGGAAACAATGGTAACTCCTTGTCCTTAGTTGGAGAATAATTCAAAAGTTACCCATGGAGATAGGCAAAAATATAACTAGATATTTTGAACATAATGAATTTTTTCTACTCAATATCTTTTTAAAATTAGGTTGAACATTTTGAAATCATTTTTAATACGCAAAAGTTGAGCATTAGCAATTTCATCTTCGGTCTAACACAGAAGCTACATTTCTCTGAGAAACTGCCCTTTTGAATTATAATCTAACAGAAATGATGGGCTGGTATGCATTTTCCTGTAAGCCATTGGCCTGCAAAGCATCCTCTAGCATGGAGATACTTTTTTTTTTTAAATTACTTTAAAATCCTTGTCAGAAATTTAAATTGTGTAATTCCTATATAGGGGAGCAGTGGGTCTATTTTATTTTTTGAGCTTGACAAAAGTTGGATCAGGTTAACACGTTATATAAGCAAAGCCACAAACATTGTTTAGCAGAGTAAACCCATGGTAAAGTTTATTTGGAAGTTAGAAATTGCTTTTAGAGTGTCCATTAAAAAAGAACAAACCTTATCTTAGTAGACAGTCTCTTTTGAGAAATACTATTATCTTTTATTCATTAAATAGAACAAATCAAGTTCCAAATGCCATATTGAAATTACTGTGCTTTTGTTGTTTATTATAAGAATAAAAGAGTCTGGTCTTTCTTTCTCTTTGCCTTTGAGTGGAGGTTTATAGAGGAAGTCAGGCATTATTTTGTTTATAATTAAAGGCTCTGTACTAAAGCACAATTTGAATAAGCAACTTTAATTAATCAAGGGAAAAACCCCACAACCTTCTACACCCATATTTCGGTTTCTAAGAATGAGTAAAAAGGGTTTTCTTTTTTCCCCTTTGAGGTTAGAAGCAGGTCAGGTCAGTAATTGGACCTGGCTAGTCATCAGCTGGTTTGACCTGCTAGGCTAGAATTTTCTTTACTACGGGAAAGTGTAATCAGAAAACCAGATGTATCCCCGTCTTGAGACTGGAATATAATGAAAAGCAGGCAGTTCATTTATTTGCTCCAAGCCTTCAGATCTTCATTCAGCCATTTGGGGCTTGACTTTGCACCAGGCTAGGGGACTACAGTGGGAGGCATTATTTAACGGGATCCAAGTCCTGCGATGTAGAAATTGAGATTCAAATACCCATGTCGTCTCAAATCTCCTATTTCCTTCAAAAGTTGATAGCTATTATGTATTCACACACACACCGCCCGCCCCCGCCTGAAAACAAGGCATAAACGAGAGACTTAAAGCGAGGAGCCTGTCTGTCGTAGGCTTGTTCTGACCATAAGCGCATTTTCCTGAGATCCTACAGATTCCGTATTCATGGTTGGGGTCAGGGAATGGGCCAACATGGCCTTCTGAGCGAGTGTGGGGCAGAGGAAGGGAATGAAGGAACACATTCAATATCCTGTTTTCATGACACAAACTACCTGATTCTGTACTCAGCTCTGTACACTTATTTGTCGTCCTCTCCTCCTAAAGTTTCCCATGTGTTCCTCAGTTTCATTCTCTATTAAAATTCATCTTTGTATCCTCATCATCTGAAAAAAGAGGTCATCCAAAAAGTGTTTCTACCAAATTTTTGTAGGCAGGCTTGTATGATACTAATGTTTTATAAACCGGTTTGAACTGTTTTTGACATTAACTGTTCGAAGGCTCTAACAAATGAGAACAGTGTTTCCTGAAAGTACAAATGAATAAAGAATTCAATTTACGAAACCATTAGTCTAGAGGAAAATGTTTGGATGACCGCAGTTAAGGAGGATTCCTCACCACAAACTGCAGAAGAGCCTCTTTTTTAGATTTCGGAAAGGCATTTCTTGTGGGGTGAAATGGACAGTCCAGTTCTTTTACCTCTAAGTAAATCTTCAAGGAAGTTAGGTCAGAAAATGATCTGAAGACTCACAGTGCCTCAGCATCCTATCTGTATGAGTCAAAACTGGAATTTTGCCTGGGATACTGAAGAGAAATCTGGGATTCTTTAGTTTCTGACTGTAATTTAGGGAAGGTGTTGAAGGAAATAAGTAAAGCCTGGTGGAATCTATTCTTTTATGTGGCTTGGATGTGGTTTAAAGAATTGGGGGGAAGACGGGCTGTCGAGGTCCAAATAAGAGATCCGTTTAAAAAACGTTGCTGAAAACATGTATTCTCTTTGAATTATCTCATGGAGACACTGTAAATATTTTGTTTTTTTTTTTTTTTTTGGAGTGCTTGAAGCACTGCATATGAGCATTTGCGTACAATAGGTATTTGATCACGAAAATGTTGGGATGATCTATCTTGGTCTTTCAAATGTCTTGTCTCAGGAACCACTCCTGGAAACACAGAAGAAAAGCTGAAAATCTGAAACCGCTTCATCCTTCCCATTTTTTCTAGAGCCAAAGGCATCGCTGTTTTTCCCTGGATCTGAGATAGGAGAGGGAGTTCTCTCTGCAGGACCGTTGAAGACTTAGTCACAAGATAAAATGTTTGCTGGTAACTTGGATTACAACTGCATAGAATTCTATTTTTGAAATTCTGCGGCTGGCAGGGAAATGGAAGTCCTTTGGATCTGTGTTCTCTGCGTGGCTTGGGCACTTAGAATGAAGGGGAGAAATACAGCAAACCCTTCCGATGCCTGTTGGGTGATGTCCACTCTTCTCTCTGAGCAGCTGTAAGTTGGTCCCACAGAACATCCGCTCAGCCTGACCTTTTCTCTGCTTCCTCTTTCCTGATGATTTTTCAATTCTTCCCCCAGTCGTTCTTCTTCACCAAACTATGGTGGGGGAATGGTGGCTCTCAGTGGCTGTGTCTAGGAATCAGTTCTCCACTCAGGGTGCTAGGTAAGTGAGCATGCTGCCTGCACGGTAACACTGGCTTCTTCCAGAGAAACCTTTCAGCTAATATGATTGGACCAGCCCTGGAGAACTTAAAAAGGAGCATTCTGCAATTTCCCAGAATGAGTGTCTTCATACTGCCTTTCTTAGAATGCTGATTTGACAGAGCCAATTCCGTGTGTGGGTTTGTCATAAGTATGTTCAGGGAAAAAAGAAAATGAAGGGATAGGCAAACAGCAAATAGAAGCAGCGTTGGAAAAAGCCAGGGTACTGGAATAGGCATCTGAGTAAGATGCTCCCTTTTTGTAGATCTTTTTCCAGGCTCAGTCCCCATGCTGAAGGCTGACGCGTCTTCAGTTGGCCCTCGGACCGCGGACCACCGCATGAAACTTGTATTTAACCATCTAAGCCACTGTCCCTCCTCACCTATGTGCTTTCCCTTTCCCTTCTGAACAGTAACCCCAAATGTTTCCAGTTTCTCCTCTCCATCAAGAAGGTGCCAGTCCTGTGGACCATCCCCTCAAGGTCCTGCTTCCTCAGGGCACCCGTCAAATCTGAAAATCATTCAGGCTAACATGGTCCTAGAAAGTTAGATCCCTGATTCAAATCTGACCCTAAGGAAAACTCAACAGGGGGTTTTGCGGCCCTTTGTCAAATCGGGGGGAGAACCTGCACACCTGTGTCTGTCTTCCTTCAGGTCCATCCTACAGACTAACCTGAGCTTTCCTTATTCACCCTGTCTTCTGTGTTTCTTTCACCCTTAATATTCTCTTGGCTATTTTCCTTCCACTAAAGTCCCTTTTCTTGTAAGCACACACAGAAATGAGACTGTCAAAGTTTTTTTTTTTTAATCTACATTAATCACTTCATGTAGAATTGAGGTCTTTAAAATAAAAAATGGCAGGTGTGCACATCAGACCTTTAGCATGACAACTACACTCCACTTCTTAGAGAAACATGAACTGCCAAATTCTGTTGAAGTTAAATCAGGCAGGTTGGTCAGGTTTGCCCCTCCATTTAGTTTTAAGATCTTCGACACATTTTGTTCTAACTGCAGATATATTGTAATTTTAGGCAGCCTCGGGAGAATCTTTAAAAATGTAAATTTGGAGGTTTTCTTCAGTAATTCTGCCTTCCTGTATGGGTTTAAAGCAGGAATATCTTTGAAAATGGTTACTATATACTTGAAGGATGACCGAGTAGAAATAAAGATGGAGAAAACCCACTCTTCAATACTACAATGATGCATGACTGAATCTTAAAGATTAATCCTGTATGAAATTAACAGCTTATGGAAATACAGCCCTTTTATATGCAGAAAACTAACCAACAAAGTGATATTCTTTGCTTTAAGGTTTGTTTGGTCAAAGTTTATTCCTTTAAAGAGTGTATTTGAGTGTAAACTCTTGTTTAAAGCCTGGGCACAGAAAAATATAAAAACGGATCGGGTTCTAGAATCTATATTCCTGTTCTGGGAGTGGAGAATAGTAATTGCTTTCTCTAACTGCAAATTTTCTTTCTATCTCTAAACAGTACGAAGACTTAGCCACTTCTGTCAGCTCAGTACCGTTTCTGATTCAGGTGACCTTTAATATTTTTAGTTATTTTGTAACTGATGTTTGTATCCTTTGATTCCCTCCTCAACCACTTCTCAGGGTTAGGATTCCTGGAAAAGCCACAGAAGGAAAATGCAATGGGGATCTTGGGAGCAGTTGGGTAAGGGTCAACCGTCATAGCTGCCCTCTAGGGCTTGGACTTAGGGATGTCGGGAACTGGGTGGAAGAGCAGATTGAGGTATTCTGTTAGTAATCGGGAGGCAACGGTTTGACCAGCTTGCTCTACCAACCTCCATGTGAAACATAGCTTAAATTACCAATGGAAAGTTCTTAAACATTGACTGTGTTGTCACATGTTTGCACTTGGATATATGGAAGCACCGATTCATAAAGTGTTACTCACACTTGTCCTAAACCTTGGGTTTCTAGGACTTGGTAAAAGCAGTACTTCTAATGTCTCTTTTTGCATAGAGACCTTATGGGATTCAATGTTGAGTCCTATTTTAATGTTTCAAGGTGTCAACGTTTTCTGTTAGGCAGAAAATTGTTAATTAGCGGCTATATCTTTGCAATGTGGATAGAATCTATTAAGTTGTGGTGGTTTTGGTTTGTCTCGGTAGTTTTTGGAGATTTTTGAGAGCAAGCATGAGTGGGAAATGGGGCAGAGGGAAAGGGAAAAAGCAGACTCCCCGCTGAGTGCAGAATCCCACTCAGGGCTCGATCCTAGGACTCCGAGATCATGACTTGATCTGAAGTTAGATGCTTAACTGACTGAGCCACCCAGGTACCCCTAGAATCTATCAAGTCTTAAACAGTATCAAAACTTATTCATGCAAATGAGGACTGTCCTTCAAATATCCTTCTTTAGAAGATTTAGAATTTGATGACTCTTAGATCTTGTCTTGGAATAGCTTTCAGAGCCCATTTATGAACCAAATATAATCCATCTATACCTTTTAAAGTACAGCACTTATTTCAACCAAGTTGCATTACACACCTCGATTATGCCCCTTTATTCACAAAACTTGGCTCTGAATGGCCATTGTCTTTTCCCCTCTTCCAGAAATAAAACCAAAAGTGTGAAGATGGTCCATTACTGATAGTATTCCAAAGAAAGCCTTCGGAAATGATTCAAAAGGGGAATTCAAATACGGAAATGCTTTTGAGTAGCGGCAGCATCAAGGGAATGATGGAACAATATGGTCATGAACCTGCAAGTGTGGATGTGCCTGTAGCCCACTTGCCAGGGTTCCTGAGGAGGGTGGCTTTTCCTCAACACTCAGGGAGGGGCACTGGAGGAGCAGAAGGGGGTGGGACCCTGCTGCCTTCTAGGCCAGCATCCTGGGACCTAGCATGGCCAGCCTGAGACCCTGCACATGGAGGCTAGAGGACCCTAACGTTGTAGGACCTCATTGGGGACACTCTAGTCCTCCCACTTGTGCAAACAGGGGTCTGGGGTGCAGGACTTCTGGTGGGAGAAACTAGTTTGAGCTGCTGGCTCAGTCCTGGCCCTAGCTGAATGCCTGGTCCTGGTCTAGACTGACCTGCATGGGGCTCCCCAGGTAGCTAGCCTGCAGGGAACCCACCCCCAATTTTTATAATAGCTTTAAGTGACCACTTCAAAGGGGACAGCATGGGCTCCTCTGTAATTCACTAGATCGAGTGGCAAGTCCTAACTATCCCTGACTCCGTGACCTTGAATAAGTCCCTTTACCTGCCTAAGCCACAGCCCCTTAATTTGTAATGCCACCAAACAAATCCTAGACTTTTTGCAGTCTTGAGGTTCTTACGCTTTTGCTGTATGATTAAGGACCTAAGAATTCTCCATACCATTGACTATTGTTTCAGAAACTCGTGTGTGTGTATGTGAATGAGCGTGAGTGCAGGGCTAGTCTGCTAATACAGCACCTGGTCCATCCTCTATCTAGATGATAAATACCCAGAACGTGTGAGATCAAGCTAGGCAAACCTTTACTGTTTGTGGATAGCAACTTAAAATTTCACATTAACTTTCTTTTGTTTTTAAATTCTTATCTCCATCTCTTTAGGTTATCAAATAGTTGGGGGGGGAACCTGAAAAGCTCAAGGGGGCCTAAATGAGTTACAGGCACCTCTTCTATATGTAGACTCGGGTCAGAGAAGCTTTTTCAAAGTTTCCACTTTCATGAGTCTTTCAGGGGGCTTTGTATACGGCAACTTTCTCCACACATCATGTAGATTGGTCTTTCTTTTTTTGAAATATGCCTGGATTGCACACCCTGACATGCTTATAAACTAAATGCAGAAATGGCACTGCAGAAATAATTATTTCATGCATAGCATCCGCAACCGATTTCCACTGTTTAACCTCACACACATTGCTCTCATTTCCACTCTTCACAAGACATTTGTTCTTTTCACTGTTCTCTACTTTAAGTGGATGAGGTTCATCTGGTTTGTTGATGTTATAAAATATGGAATTCTCCTGTTAATGGTTCTGAAATCATATGGGAGTACTTTACACAGTGTCTTTGCCATGATGCTGCATTACCTTGTATCATACAGAATGAGTTAACATGATATTAAATTACTCCTTTTAATGTCATTCACATTTTTTTTTTTTCCGGAGGACCTTTGTCTTCCTATCTGTGAAGTGAGCAATTGTCGCTGAAAAAGAAAACCTTATAGCATTTGCTTGGAGCTTGAATTTTACGTAAAATTATGGAGATCAACGTATTTACTTAAAGGTTTGAGAGCAGGAATGTTGAAAAGTAGCCTGGGAGGACATTAAATAATCTCGTTTGATCAATCTAATCAGGTTTCTTTTAAACCCATTGACCTACTTCATCTATCAAAAGGTTCTGAGCCTTTCTGAATAGTGTCAGTGGACTTTTCTCTGATAGTAATTTTGCCTAAGATATTGCGGGTCAGGGATTCTATAGCTAAATGAAAATAAGCAGATTATCTTGGTTAAATTCTTAACCAGCTTTGACCTAATATATTTAAAGGTAACCACAACTTCATCTAGGAGCCAGTTTCCTATAACTGCCCTCATTTTATTCTTAATAGAATCTTCATGGTTAGTAAACTATGCGAAGGCCAGAGCACTGATTTTTCAAATGCAGGTGTGCACCAAATGCCATGGAGAGCTCCTTGGCTTGTTAAAGCAGGCACAGGGTCCTGTCCTGTCCCTGAGTTTCTGATTCAGTGTGCAGGGGAGGGCAAGAGACTGCATTTCTAGCAAATTCCTGGGTGATGCTGCTGTTGGTCCAGAGATTCTACTGCAGAAACCCCTGGGGTGGACCAGGAAGGGAGACTGCTGGGCAAGCTACTCCTCAGTCTTTGAACATCGTTTCTACTTAAAAATAGGAGTCAAGATTCAAAAATGCCAACAGCTGGATTCAAATCTAAACCAGAACTTAAGGATACAGATCTAAAAATGCTAAGTTCCTAGGAAAATAGAATCCCCCTTTAATTTCCTTCCCCATAATCCTACTCCCTGCCCCTGCTCAGAGAACCCTCCAGAGCCAGAGACGGAGAGTTGGAAGAGCTGTTGGAGCAAAGCTTTTGAGCAAGCCTAATTGGAGCAAATGCAGGGCTTCAGAAGGAAGAACACAGGATTCGGCACGGGAGGTTGAGCCTCAACTCTTGCACTCAATTCCTTAAGTGTTGAGAAATTAAGGGATCCGGTAAGGAGACTCCTACCTTCCTTAGAAAGGAAAGAAATAAATGGTGAGGTTTTACAGTTGAGCATTCAAATGAAGATGTGAAAGATGGCCATCTAGAGAACTTAGGTGGCCTCTGGGCCTGTGTCACTCTAAACCATGTTACATTGGTTTCCATCCCTAGAGGGAAGTGTTTGTTAGACAACTGGCTGTGATGGATAGACTGTAAAAGTCTGTGATGGACTCCAAGAGTCTTGCAAGCATGATTGGACAGCATCCCTCTAGAGAAGAGCAGGATACTGGCCGAGTCACCACTGGGACTGCCGGCGTGATGCTGATGGAAGGGAGTTTCTCAGCCAAGCGGCCTCCAGGGTTGTGGTCCCAATGGCAGAAACTGTTTCTTTTGTGTGTGGGCATCTCCGTGCTTCTTTGAGAGATGCTATTAAAATGCTCCATTCTCTTAACCCCTTGGTTCTGAGTCTGCTCCCAAAACAACATTCTGATCATAGTCTGGCTTCCCATTAGTAGGTTGGCCAACTCCCAGTGCTCTGGTTTCTGCAATAGTGAATTCTTACAGTCGATGAGTAAGTTGGCCTATGACCTAGAACAAGCTCAACACAACCCTATCAGGTCCCCATACAGTAATTCTTCTTGGTATCTCAAAGAAGAGGCCCCTGATTACGACTTGGTTTTTCCTACAGCTTAACCACTGAGACAGAATGTGCTGGTCCTGCTGAGTGTGTGTGGCAGTTTTATTTCTCTGAAATTATTAAATTGGCATTCTTGCTTTATACTAGTCTAATGAGCTTGGAAAATGTGCTTCTGCCCCCGAATAGAAGCTTGTAAAGCAGAGGGCCAAACCTCGGACAGTGGTAAATCCTCCAAGTCCTTAATGCCTTGCCTGGGGCCTTTGGGAGCCAGACGGCTGGCCTGGGTCCTCACTGGTAATAAGCAGACATGACTGCATGGGAAGCATCAGCATTTAGTTTGCTCCACGGACCGGCTATTGTTAGAGCACAAGTTATTGAACTCCCTTGGGAGGCTCAGATAATGGGTCCGATATCTATTCTGACTTGGAATTCAATAAACTTCATAATGTAGGTTTTGACTAAATCTCAAGGGAGAAAATGCTCCTGTAAGACACTAAAGATTTCTGCCAATGCATGACTTACATTTACTGACCAGTTGCGCTCGAGTTCATCCTTCTTGCGCACACACTGTACTGTGTCCCACTTCTTTAACGTTCTCCATTTTTTTTCTCCACGTTCCTTCTCACCAGAGTTGGCTTTGTAAGGATGCTAGCTGTTCCATCACATGGGACCCCACTATCAGAAGTGCCCTGAGCTTAGCTTGATGCTGTCAGGGCTTTGAAATTCCTCGTATTCTCTGCCCAAGGGCCTGTACTGAGACCCCCAAATGAGCACCTGTGTGTCATTGACTTCCAAATCTGGATCTTGAGTTCAGAAGCCACCTGTGAACTCCCAGATGGGGTCTTTAGAACTCCTGAAAGGTCATCAGCACCTAGATGATAACACTTCAAAATTGACATTGAATTCATTTCACCAGCCCAAGAAAGTATTTTCCAATTCAGTGGGAAGAGCGCTCATTCAGACACTCAGAATCCAAGCCAGAAACCCTGTGTTCTTCATGCCTTCCTTTCCAGTCAGATGATTCAGTCAGTGGGTCCAAGAATTCACCCTCCTGACCTGTATTCATGGCATCTCTTCCTGATCCTATGACCCCTGTGTCCTGTTCACCTGTGGTGTCCTTGGTGTTCACGTTCCTGGGGTTCCATTCCACCCACCATGTTCCTTTCAAAAAGGTGTCTCTGGCAATCTCCCTCTCCTGCTTAAAATATATCCAGATAAAGTACCCATCCTTTCTACGACCACATCCATGTGTAACCATTGCCTTTAGTTTAATCTTTTCACATGGGTGTCTCTGTTCAAGCTGTACCAAACTAGTGGTAATCTTCTAAAACTTCTAAAATGCCCATGTTCCTGGGGCTGTTGGCCTTCACAAGTGCTATGCATACGGTCTGACAGTGTCTTTCTCCCTATCAACTGCATGGTATTTTATACTCCCCTCCCCTAAACCCCCCTCAGAAATGAAGCCTAAGGATGGCTTTTCTTCCAGAGACTTCTGCCTCTCAGGTGAGAAAGTTGGAGGTCTGGGAGCCCAGGCTATAAGACATTCATGATTTCATTAGCCTACTTTTCATTGTACTAAGTCGCCCCAATAGTAAGGGCTGTCTTTTAAGGCAGGCAGTCTGATTCATTCAGCCTATCAAGTGCTAACACGTCACAGGTGTTCGAGAAGTGATTTTTGGAATGAAGGAAGAACCAGTGGTTATGGCGGTGCTTATCTGTTGTTATACTAGAAGTAGTTTTAATACCGACTCCTCCACTTAGTAACTGATCTTGGATTCTGTATGTTGCTCTGTGCCTCAGCATTCTGTTCTGTAAAATGGGTGCAACAACCTACATCAAGAAGTCCTATGGATTAGATCATACAGGGAAAATGTTGAGAACAACAGCTGTTATTTAGTAAGCATGCCATAAATATTGCTATTGTTATGGCTTACAGATATTATCAAAACCCCAAAGTTCCTGAGAACAGAAAGTATAAAATTTATGTCTTGCATTGTATCTAGTGTTACTAATATCTAGTATTAGTATGGTTTCCCATACCTAATAAAATGATCGTGTTTTCTGTTTTTTTCCATAATTAAACATATTTGCAGTGGCACCATATGAGGATGGCAACGCATTCATTCTTTCCCTCCTCTAGTCTACAAATCTCTGCTGAGCACACACTGTATCCCAGACACTGGTTTAGATGTTGGAAGGAGCTAGAAATAAGTCTAGTAGTGTCCATGCTGTTGTGGGAAAAGGCTTCTATCCTAGTGGAGGGATGACATGGTTTTGCTAAAATGAGCAGTTGGCCCAGTAGTAAGAAAAAGGAATGGGAAGCACAAGCTAGAGGATTCACATTTGTTTTGGTCCTGGAAGACTGGTCCTGTTCTGTTGAGTCCTTCTGAGTGGTTGCTCACTCTGGGAGGGATGGGGAGGCTGATACAATGTCTCCCGCTTCCTTATGTCCTGCTGTGATGTCCAGAATGTCCCGGTGCTCCCAAGACACTGATGAATTTGAGTATTAAACAGGAGGCAACAATTAAATATGAATGAAAACTCAGAAGTAGTCCTGGGTTTGGTGTCAGATTCCATCTCTGTGATGATGTGGCTAAAGTATGTAAAACTCCCTGAAATGGGAAGGTACTTTGTTGTCCCCTTTCCTTACTGAATCTCTAGTGCTTAAAAGTGTATCTGGAACCTAGTAACCATTCAATTATCATCTGCCGACTGAATGGAAGCAGGAATTCAAAAGTCCAAAGACTATAAAGTGTTTCTTAGAGTAGCCTGTGCCATTAAAATTCTTCGCATGGTAGAGGGACAGACAGATCCAGGGTTTTAATTAGACTAGCCCTGAGGTGGTCCAAAGAATGGATTAGCAGACACTAGGGGCAGGAAGGCCATTGATGTGCAAACTATTGTAGTAACTCTAGAGTGAGAAGGGACTTGGATTGTGGTACATGCGGTGTGTGTGTGTGTGGGGGAGGATGGGGGAAAACCTATTTTGAAAGCAACTCCACCTTTCCTCCTCTTGTGGTCTGATTGCATCAGACTAAGAAAAGCAAGTTTAAAATGGCAGTAAGGTTGAAGACAGGCAGAGTCAACACGTGGGCTGATGGAAAGATCAAGAAAGTGTTGTGGTGAAATTCGGGAAGCAGATCCCTACTGCTGATAGGATGAATGTTTCTTGATGGTTTTGTTGGAGGCTGTGAGTAGAGGTGAGGATGCACACCTGGCCTGGTGTGCATGGTGGGGCCATATTGGTGTTTTAAGGTGGTGCCCTTGCTTTTTGATTACACACTGGCACCCCCCAATCAGAGTGGTGACCAGCCATTCTGCCATTTTAAACTTGGTTTTTGGTTACTTTTAATACTCTTTTTGCCTGTGGCCATGTCTTACTTTTCCCTCTGCTTCTTGCTCAAGGTACGCCTATTTCTCCACTCTGACCTATATTGTGGTTTGTTGTAAGAAGTAAGTAATGCCTATGCTGATAGGCATCAAAACTGTCTTGTCCACTGCTGACATGTGTTGGACAGAGTGAGTCTCCGATCATCTTCTTGGTTAGAAAGTAAAAAGCAGAAAAGGTATCTGGAAGATACACTTCTGTAGAGCCATTTGGATAGAGAATGGCTAGGAAGAATCAAGAAATCAATGTACAAAGGAGACGGAACTTTTGTTTGGGTAAAGGATCTGGGTCTGCTGGCAACAGAATAAGTGAGTGGGTATTTTATCTACTTCTGTTGTGAACTGAAGGTGTCCTTCTATGTGTGTGTGTGTGTGTGTGTGTGTGTGTGTGTCCCCAACCCCCCAATATCCTATGTTGAAACCCTAATCTCCAGTAGGCTATTTGGAGATGAGATCTTTCACCAGGTAATCAGGGTTAAATGAAGTCAGGGTGAGATTATGGACCTTAAGAGAGCATAGGGGAAAAGTCATGTGAGAGTGCAGGGAGAAGGTGACTGTCTATAAGCGAGGAAGAACATTCTCCCCAAACACAACTCTCAGAATTCCAGCCTCCAGAACTGTGAGAAAGTATGTTCCTGTTGGGTAAGACCCTTACCCGTGGGTCTGTGGTATCCAGTTATGGCAGCCCAAGGGGATAGACACTGTGTCTGTCTAGACACTTGCTGATGATCCTAACCTGCCTAAAGGAAATCCTATATTGTAAAGTAGATCGTGGTGGACATTGGCAAGGGCATGTGTTGTAAAGAGCACTGGGTATTCTATAAGACTGATGAATCACAATGAAACAGATAATCAACATTATATGTTAATTAATTGAATTTAAAAAATATAGTGGTACAGTACCTGTTGTTAAATCTATTTTGAACCCTTTTAAGAGTATCTGAATTTTCTACTGAATTATCCCAAATGGAAGAGGAGATTATAAATACATTTATACATTTAGCAACTATTTGGTACCTTCTCTAAATGAAGCAACTTGCATCCCTGGAGATACATCATGGGCAAACAATTTCTGCCCTCCTCAATCTTACAGTTGAATGGAGTAGAGGTCCTAGCCAAAAGGAACAGGTTTCTTTTGAAGTAGGAGTTTCCTTTTATAAATTCCCATCAAGTATACTTGTGCTTGGCTTAAAATACTAATACTTGGCCTGATTCTCTTTTCACAAACTCAATTTATGCAAGAAAGAGAGAGAACATTATTTTCTACAAATGTTAGGACCTGTTGCATGACCTTGATCTCAGTGTTTGATTTCTCTGCCTTCAACCCTCCCCCCAACCTTTCTACACCTGTGTCAAGGAGAGCTTGAGAGTCAGTGTTGGAAGTGGAAGGCCATTTTGTATCAGATTTTGCCACCTATCCTGAAGGTCATTGTGCCCTGGACAGACCCAGCGGACTCTGGGCCTCCATATCCTACTTTGTGTGTGGGCACCTTCCCTAGGCCACCCATGGTGTCTGCCTAGAACTATCCGCAAATCTGTCCCTGGGCTTCTGACCAGCATTTCGGATCCAGAAAACTCTCCTCCTGGCTGCTAGCCAGCCCGGAAAATCTAATCTCGAGAAATTTTTTCTTGTGTTGTTGCAAGGATATTTTGCTGCATTGGGTGTTCAGTACCTTTGGAAACAAAAATGCTTGGGTTTTGCTAGAATATGACCTTGTGCAGCCCTTAAAAAAATAGGTTCAACCCACATGACCAACTTGATGGTGGGAAGAAAAGGATCTGATACACAGGAAGAAAAAATACAAGTTAATATCCTGTTAAAACCAACACAGCTGTTTTTCTCCTCAAATCTTCTGGGATGCTGGATTATGTTTATCTTAGGACTTGGAGTCCTCTGATGTACAAATAATTCAGTTGCTCTTCTTCACATTTTGTTGAGCTCCTCTTATGCGCCAGGGACTGCTCTGGTCATCGTGAATACTTTGGGAGAAAGTCCTTGTCACACACAGTTGCTGTTCTGGAATGGAGGGATAGAGGGGCAATGATGGGTGGGGGGGAGGGGGAATTCTGGGGTGGCCTCTGTTCTACTGTCATCACCTGGTCACTTAGGGAGCTTTAAAACATTTCTGAGGTTGAGCGGAAAGCCAAGCACGGTCTACTTGGCTGATTTCGGTCAATTAATGAGATTCTGAGTAGTGTAATGACTGGTCACCCAACATTAGGAGTAAAATTAAATTTGAAGAAGGGTCAGACCACAGACTACTTCTAAAGTGACGTTCTTTTTTATTAGAGCACTTCTGTGAAATAGAGCTAGGAAAACATTTGAGTCCAAGAGCATTCTTTCCCCCAACCCACCCTGGGGCCACCTCCTCCAGTTTCCGTTTTGCATTATTTGTTAGGCAGTTATTTTTATGCCTTGTTAATGCCCCCAAACACAGCTTTAAATAAAACAACAAGGAACCTCTGATAAGCCCTGAGTACAAAAATAAAATATCTTCTGTGTACCTTCATGTAGATTCGCTCGGCCACTGAGGGAAACGGACTTCAAAATGAGATCATCAGCTTAGAAACCCTAGAAAAAAAAAGTTCTCGCTCTCCCGAAATGAAGAAGTAAGAATCTAGGCCATTTGAAGCCAGCGGGAGGAGGGCTGGGGAGGGCCGGGCTCCCAAGGAGGGTGGCCGGCGTTGGTCAGGGCAACAGCAAAGGAATCCCCACCCCGGGTGTGGGCTGATCACAAACAAAAGTGCTGCCCCAGAGGCTTCTAGGGGGAAATTCTGGTCTTTTATCTGCAAGTTCCCGGGCACGGGGAAGGCCAAACAAAAACTGGGCTCCCCCCCCCCCCTTTTTCCTGTGCTTACCCAGTCTTCCTGGAAGGGGCCCTTTCCTTAAATCGCTTTCCTTTCCTGCCTCTGAGCCTGGGCTGAGTTTGTCCCGCCTCTGCCTGGCCGCAGGTGTATCCCTTGCCCCATTTCATAGACGAATTTGCCGGGGGACTAACATCCTCCCCTATGCCCCCCTCCTACCCGGCCAGGGATGGCAGAGGGGTGTGTGCCCGAGGGACTCATGGATTCTGATGGGTTCCATATTTACCTTGTCTGTGGAAAGAAACCAGCCATTTAGAAAGCGAGGCACTGAGCTCCAGTTAAATGGGAACCCCCAAAATAAGCGTTAAGAGCTGCCGTTGGAAGCCTGTCTCCGTTGGCCCAAGAATGGGGATTCGTGGTCTTTGTCACTGCTGCCTAGCCCTGCTTCCCAAGTGCCCACGGGCTCCCGATAGGCTTCCAGCGCACGGTCCTGCTCGAATGATCTCGATGGGAAACCAGCGAACTCTCCCGCCTTCATCCTAACCTGTCCCCAGCACCGATCTGCTCTTGGCGCAGGGCTGGGGGCACGTAGTACCCCCTTGGCCCCCCGCCGGTGCCCCCCCACCCCCACC